>JAQFYB010001356.1:0-33565 GCA_034694085.1 Pogonognathellus longicornis | reverse complement strand
AATTCGAAGAGCATTATCACAGAAATTCTATTATTCAGTAAACAGAATTACATATAAGAAGCTCCACAATTCACGTTGTCTGTCTTCCTTAATCTTCACTAGTTGCTGCAGCTTGTCTGCAACACAGGGATAAATTATTTACTAGTATGGATCAAATTATGTAATACTTAAATTGCCATCACGAGCAAATTACTAATCGATTGTTGAAAACATCGGAATGGCTGTGACTGAAATTAACTCAGGTAATATTATGATTATTGGCTTAAAATTGATTGTCACCTCGTGTATTTGTAACAGGAATTTACTATAAATGTTATATTTAGATATTTAGCTGTCGAGTGGTATCAGGTATCTAAATATAGTTTTGATACAGTATGGTGAATCGGTTATCTGAATGTAATTATCGCTGATTTTTCTTCTTTTGTATTTAAATAATGGCAATGGTAATTAAATGAAATAATTTGGAAAGAGTTAAGACAATTATACTACAAAAGTTTTTGTTTTCGGTCTGAATTAAATATCCCAACTGCGCAAAAAAGCAAGCACAATACAATTACTGAGTTCAATTATGTTGTTGCAATTTCAATGTAATAACAATATAAAATAGGTATACAACAATTTTCTCCTCCATGTAATAAACGCAAAACCGACAAATCTTACTAATGACCAAGTGCTGTAATACCTAACAAGGTACACACAAATTGAATCACATACAACATGCTAATACTCCTGAATAATTTTAAAAGCTTCACATTTAATGCACGCCAAGAATGCGAATGGTTATAATATGTATACAAATTTAGAGCGCAGACTGGTTATAGAAAATAATTAGTACACTATGAGTAATTAAAGTACCTACAATTACCCAACAGTATGCCTCGCAATATTCCGTTGTAGCTGATAATGCTGTTGCCCATGTAAATAAACTTTAACTGCTTTGTGAAAACTTGCAGAATACAGATCGCTCCTACACTTTTGCAAAAGTTTACTTTTTGATACCGATATTTTCAGTTCTTCTACAAACACATTTGACACACAAGGCTTCTAAAGTTAAAATTTTGAGAGCAAATGTTGCATTGGGTAAATTAAGAGAAAAATAACCGTGTCAGGTCGAGTGAAGGTGTAATGAATACATTAAAGTTAGTTGGTAGAGTTTTGTCAAGTAGGAGTGAGACTTTATGCAAAATTGCTAGAAATTGCCTACTGTTGTGCTTCCGACTGTCAGAATAATTCTCCCAATCCATTTCTTACCCATAGTAGCTAACGAATATTATGCATGTTATGGTCGTATACATTTAATGAATACGGTAGAAGGGAATACTTTACACATCAGTTCTACTTCTACTCTACTACACATAAATAATTTACGTCCACTGAATAGGAACATACGATTATTATCAGAGTTTGCACATATGACATGGTTTATGATTACAGGAGTGAAAACTTGGCAAGCTACTCGGATGAAGACCTGTGTGAAATCAGATTAATATTTACATTATTATGGGCAAATCTCATTTATTTCTCTTTCTAGCACTAATGTTTTTCTAGCAACCAAATTCTGTGTAATTTAGGTGTATGTTGTACTTTGAGGCAAAATGTTTCTATCGTCCTTGGTGAATTTAGTTAGAACTAGAAAGTAGCATACTACCTCTATAGTCTAGTCTAGAGTGAAATGTTCTGGAGTGTTCAAGATTTCGTTGGTCGACTGCGTTTCACTCATTCGTAATCCGACGAATAATTTGGGATGTGGTTGACCGCCTGGGTCCGCTCATGTAACTCACTTGTCTACATGATATTGACTTTCAAAGCAGAAATACTTACTTAGGCAAGACTCAAATCTCAATAGCACACCATGAACGTGTACGTATAACTTATATGTACATACAATTTGTAAATGCAAACATGTAGCTCATATCGACATAATGTACATATATATATTCTGTAATATACATAATGCACACATATACATTCACAAGTCTGATAACCCTCACTCACGCCATGCACCACTACTATTGTAATAACAGTCGACTCAAATTGTACGTCTCGCTTTGTCTTTGGTCTGTTTCAAACCTTTGAATGCCATGCAGGGATGTTGGGAAATTGAAACCACACACACAAGCCAAGCTCGGCTCAATAAAGCAAACCTCGCTAGAGAAAATCTGATAATAATGTGAGCTTAATAACAGTCGTGTTTGCACTCCCGTCTTATCTAGTGTTTTTATGATCACTGAATACGTTCTGCAATGATTTCATGGGGAGAAAGAGTCCCAGTGAAAATACAAACGTGCTTACATGGTCGTTTAAAATGGACAGACAAGTAAATCTCTTTTGGCTACTGTACAGCACGCTTCACTACTCAGATTTAATGCTGTCAATATATACCTACATAACTTTAGAGATACATTTCAAAGAAAAGCCCCGGATATATGTACCTATATGTACTTTTTGTCTGCAGATCAAATTAAATTAATTTGACTGATTTATTTGTCACGACTCATTTGCTGCTACGAGAAAGCGAGAAATATCTTTTTACATCATAACAGCAAAGAGCATTATGCTTTCTCCTGATGTTGTCTCATAAATATTAGAAAAGAAGGATCTGACATACCAGCACACATACTCGGTTCATTAAAACATTCCAGTTCACTTACTATCAAAATTTAATGCTGGCAGTACATCCAACACATTATACTGCACTACTATAAAATGCAATAAATTTTGCAAACATGCCTACTACGTGCGAGTGCGAGCTGCACATAACTTTCTTTGCACGTTGGAAATTTTTAAGGGAAAAATTGTTTGGATTTGTTCCGCAAAAAGGAGAAAAATGAGTTTGATGTATTTTGACATGCACATCTCACAAAACCGTTCACACCACTGAAGGCCACAACTCATATTACAACTACGCTACTACGGTACAAGTTGAGAAAATTGGATGTATGTAGGTACTCACTTTGATTAGTTTTTCTGTACATACTCGGATTGGGAATTCCCGTCAAGAGAAATCGAGATGTCAAGGGTCGGATGCATTCTCGGATGATACACACATTTCAAGCCACTGAGATATCATCCATCATCCCAGAAACTGACCAAAGGTCACGTCTGCATTCTCAACATCACTCCCTTCGGATTCCGCTCCATCAAATACATGATATATACATTCTAATGCCAACACGGACCAAAAACCAACAGTAATTTTTGATACCTTCCTTTTGGCACACCGACCAAGATACACAAGTTCTCATTGTAATGGAAAATGCAGTGAAACGAAAACAGAAAGCGAGATAAAGAAACATCATATATCAGAAAGAAAAGAAAAAATATTTTCATAACAAACCTACCTAACAAGAAATTGCATTCTCCGAGGAACTGAATCTTTAATACAATTTTCTTTTGGTAAAGCAGACGAGTTTTCATTTGATTTGAATGTTCAAACAAGATTATACCACGAAGGTTTACCCTGATACACAATCTTATTCAAATACCAAACTAAGGAAGGTGACATGTGTATTAGTATTGAGAGTCCTAGTCTGAAATAAATGGAATAACTTTTTCCATCAGGGATACAATTTTCTCCAATGGCATCTCTCAAACAATTTTTCACATTGTCTCCAACTGTATTACTACGTCGCATGTGAAAAGAAAACAGATAATAGTTCGATACAAAGATACCTATACATACTGTCGTTGTTTTAACCTCGAGCAACCTTTAGGATTTAAAGTACATACATACTATGCTTGAAGAGAAAAACTTACTCGTTCGATGTGGTTTTTTAAATCCTTCGTGGATTCTTCAGTGAACCAATTTTGGAAAATAGTAAAACCTTTAACATTTGTATTGATTGGAACTATGGAACTTTTAGATGGTCTGGAGAGGCTCATCTGCTCACTGCACCAATTAAACAGTGATAAATGACTCTTCACAAACAAGTTTAGTAGATGTGCCTAGAGTGCATAGCACAGTTTAAACATCTCCCCCGAGATTTTTGTGGCATTAACAAAGTATACCCTTGAAGAGTTTAGTTAAACATTACACCATTAATTGCAGATGCACATTGTACTGCAAGAAAGTAATTACTTTAATTGATAATGATTACCTAAAAGATTAACAGTAAATAAAAGTTGGATGGGTTATGTCTTAAATTTTAAGCCTTTACTGTGTGCATACAAATTTTGCTTTGTATAGCGTAAGGTTTAGTATGTAGTAAGTACTAACGTAAGTACACACTTTATATTCAGTTCCTATTAAGCACCCAAAACTTTAGTACCTAATACGCAAATCAAAAATAATATTGTGTGATAATAACTATGGGTATTGAAAAAAATGTGTAAATATCAGGAATCAGAAAAATGCAGTACAAATACACTTGTCTGAAAGCCGATTAAAGGGGGAATGGGTCATTGTCCTCACCCCTTCCAATTAAATTCAGAAATAAGATTTTTTTGCTAAGCATAAGCGCAAATATTTTTGTGCTCTGAATGCTAATGTAATGCTTTTTACGATGATTCTGTTCCAAACGGTTCAATTGTACATCATATACATTTACATTTGTACTTGTGTTTCATATTGGAGTTTTGCCCTCCCCTAAATCGATTTCTGGATACGGCCTAGCTTGTATACCAAGTTTAACACTCGAGAAATAGCAAACTACCTTTTCATACATAAGTAATAGATAACTTGGCTTAGTGAATTTCTGAATTTAGGTTGGAGGGGTGAGGACAATTGCCCATTCCCCCTGTAATTGGCTTTGAGACAAGTGTATTTGTATTGCATTTTTCTGATTCCTGATATTTACACATTTTTTTCAATACCTACAGTTTTTATCAATCAGTTAGCTTGCCTTAGTGTACCTAATCGAAAAGAAGTATTTGGTAATGTAATAATAAGTATAACCAGTAATTGCTTTTGTGTTTTTTGTAAGAATGAAAATCTAATTATTTGCCTTTCTTTGACTCACTCAATCACTATTAAGTTACATATAGAAACTATATATACAAACCTTTGTTTAAGTCGGTATACTTATAAATAGGTACGTTAATTCTAGGTTAATTGTGTAATCTTTGCTTTCAAATTTCGTAATTAACTGAAAACGGATGATGTTATTATAGAGGGAGTTGCAGAAGTGTTTTATCTCGAGTATATATTACGCATTAGCACTGGAACTACATGACATTATAGCAGTTGAAAAGGAAACGACTCCTTCTAGAGTTTCGCTCATTAGAATAGAGTCAGGTGCCAGTTTTCCCATCGTGAATTCCCTGGAACACTTTGTGTTAGTTAGCCCACTTTATTCAAAACTCTCCTTCTTTCCCCTATCAGCATTGCTTCTCATCTTACGACTGTATAAGAGTTAGCGAGAAAGCATTTGCAATGCAAATAAATTGCTTCAGCTCTCTCAAACTCGCATTTGCTGAATATTACAAGAACACAAGGATGAGATAAGTAGAAAAGTACTTAGAAAAGAAAGAAAAATGATCCGCCTACATACAACTCCACATTTTCTATCTTGATTTCCACCTTTGTGTTTTTAAATAATTTTAACGACACATTTAAATAAACTTTTTTAACTGAACCGAAACTCCGAATGTATAAGCAACGTTCACAAAGTACAGCGATAGTATTTAAAGTTTCAAATGAATATTCTACAAGATAATATGTATGTAGTTACCCAAAATGATATGGAATATCATCGTTATAAACGAATACGAAATCTTAGAGTAGTATGCATGCAATTGCATTCAACGTTAAAGTAAAGTACAGCAATTTTTGTGAAAGTAGAGTCGTAAAGGGTTATGCAATGCTCACGTTGAAAAATGTATTTGGAGCAGTGGCATATAGAATTACAATGAAAACTCCATTAGATTCTCCATGTTTTTAGTGTTAATAGCACATAGCCCCACATATCACAAGCTCACTACATGCATTCCATACAAGACATCTTGTACATTTCTACATAGGAAAAAGCATCTCAAGGAAAGTTGTAGTGTTGAAAGCGTGAAAGGTGTCTGAATGCGTTTGTTACACCGTGGCTGAAGATAAGAACTCCTATAGCCTCTGCTGGGAAAGTTTGGAAAAACAAGAAACGTTTGCAAACTGAGACTGTCTCTCTGATTTCACTTTTCTCCTCGGGAGGACACTTCAACCTTTCTTTCAAATCTCCCGAGTTGCTTTCTCTAGGACCAAAACGTTACATACTTTTCCGGCGCCGTCGTCGTGACTATATTCCGACTTATTTCTCACTGCTTTTGCTATTGCACTGGTTCCAATGAAAATGAAACCGAGTTTCAAGTATCCCCAATTTCTATTCTTTTTGCAATGTCAAGTCGTGTTAACAAACCGCTACATGCCTAGTAGTATGTAGTAGTTTTGCAACTGCATGTTGTCGCAAGTGGTTTGGAGGAGGCATTCGATCAAGTGAATTTTTCTAAAAAAACTTTCTTCTGCTGAATGGATGTGGTACTGGTACAGTACAACCACTTTGTTTTCTTTGTGTCTACTTTAGAAAATTGAGTTTGAACAATTGAAAACTTTTTTTGTTATAAAAACACTGTGAAGTGGTCGAATGTTTGTCATTGTATTTTTATATTATTAGAATTGAAGGGTTCTATATCCATTTAACACTGCACAGCTGCTGCCTATAACAGTCGTCCTACAACAGACTACAGATAGTCTCATTCTCTTTTGAGTGGTTTTTAGAGTCGATGGGTGAGTGAAAGGCACGTTCAAGTTGATTTGGTAGATATACTTTTATGCGAATGTTATTTAATTTGTATACAGTATTTGCTCGTTCTAAGAACAAGACTGTTCTGGTAAATGGATGCAATATGTCTTTGTTGTTATTAAAAGTTAAAGTCAATTTGCACAATTAGTCGCCCACAGAAAAGAAAGTTGGAATGATTTTCGTATTTGTGTTTTACAGTCATGTCAATAAAAATGAAGTGGAGACAACGAGCAAACTTTTTCAATTAAGAAAATTCAATTAGTTCCACCCTGTTGCTTTGTACTTCATTCAGAGTGAAACAATATTCAAAATGGTAATTATCCTAGCTAAGAAATTTCACTCGTTGTTTTCCTTAATTGGATTTCGTTCTCCACTCAAGACGTGAATGGGATAAATGAATAAATATAAACAAAAGCTGAGATAATTTGATGGTAGAAAAACTGTGTGCATTCAGCAATGTAATCAAACCTCAAAATTATCTTATGATTATTCGTAAGGAAATGGTATTTTTATCCTTGTAAAAGTTGCTAAAATATAAGGATGAGTATCCATTTAGACCTTAGCATCCCGAATTAACAAATTCTAAAACTAGTTAGATGCACAGAAAAGTACTATCTGTATTTCACAATTTTAACTCAATGGGATATTTGAGGCTGAATTTCTGACTGTTTCCAAGAACAAATCCCATTATTACACCATTCAATTATGCTAATTCAGCTTAGAAACATGCAGGCAGCTTGAGCTTAGTGTAAAAGGATAATCTCCACATTTAATTAAAATTTAAGTTGTGAGCTGGGAAGAGATAATAATATAAATTCAGCTGCTTAACATCCAGCTTTAAGATATATAGAATACAAACTCTGCTAACTCTTTTATATTCAGAATTCCATTATTTTATGAGACAAAAAGCCTTTTTACTATGATTTGTATAGCTTTTAGTATCATTGTAGACCGGTATTAATTCTTCAACAATTGTGACGGCTCTATACAAGAATTATTGTGGAATTTCTGGTTACTGTCGCAATCACCATGCACGTTAACACCATTCCACGCTAAATAATACTGATACTGATGAGTGATGAAATAAAAGCTACACGAAAGTACCTACTACATATATTTAACATTTTATTACTCAGTTGATACTTCAAGTTGATTCATTACTCATTTCAACGAAAGTCCAGTGGAATGTCTAAATGAAACTAATAAATTGAACAGCATAATATAAAGAGAAGTACTAGAAACTTGGACTATCGCAGTCCAGTAGGTTATACTTTAGTAAGACTATCTGTATACGGGGATATGAAACCTTGAAATGTAGTAATAGTTTATTCAATGAAAAGCCTAGTGGCACAATTCAGTTCATGAGGAACCATAAATTGACTAACATTAAGATAACATGCAACCATGTAACGCTATAATGAAGTTAAATTAATTAGATTTTATATGCAACGCGAGTGATGTATGTGAAACACAAGCAGAATACCATCACGATGTCGATTAAATGATACTAATTAAAAATATCATACATTCCCTAAAGCTAAATAATGAAATGGTAAAGGAAACTCATAACCCTATTCAACTTCTCTTTTCCATTACTGAGGAACTTCAGCTTGTATTAGGAAAAGGAGAGTTTTACATGTCAAAAATATGGCATTTATTAAACGTACAGTACAGCAATACTTCAAATTATTTTTAATGAAGTGGAAAAATCCAATATGCACATAATTCTGGTCAACATAGTGATACATAATATGACAGGACCTAGATAAGGTAGATGCATTCAAAATTGAATTAGTTTTTCAAGTATTAACGCTATAATATGAATAAGCGATTCTGGAACTTTGTGGTTAGTAGTATGGAATAGGACTGTATAAGTCTAAGCTATAGGTTGCACGCTTCTGAACGCTCAAAAGGCTGAATTACTTCATGAAAATGGTGAATGAGATTTTGCAATCATTGAAGAAAATAAATCTCGTCTTCCTTTCAAATGCAAACACGAGTGTTTATTGAAACTTTAATAGCAGGTACTTATGAAACCTACATAGTTGCATTTAGTGCAGTATTGGCAATTGTACAAGATCCGATGCCAACCTGAACCTTACCCACTATTGAAAGGAAATGCAATCTGATGTTCTTACACTCAACACTCCTTCCCGCACCTTAAATTCACATTGAGTGCATCGGATGTCCTTGTGTTCAATTCATGTTTAGATTTTTTGGCTTTTGCTCTCTACACAAGGATCAAGATGCATGTAATCGAATTTAATAGCGATCGGATGTAATTGAATCGTAAAGAAAGGTGAAGTCTCTAGAGAAATAACTTTTCAATTACATATCAGCAAGTTGCTAAACACAGCCTTGCATTCAAAGGCTTTATTACAAAGCATTTGAAAGATGGAATTGTTTTCTTTGGAGTGTTACTGAGAAATCTGGTGAAAGCTTTCAAGGCATAGTAATTCAATGACGTAATATTCCCCGGAGTACTGGAATGACATTATCGAAGAGCTACATAGATTTAATTGCTACTTTCCCCTATATAAATGACTTTCATGGTTGAAAGTGTTATTAGGATTTGCTTTGAGCTAGCAAGCACAAAAAGGTAATTACACACGACTATAAATTTTGCGTACAATGGCAAATATTCCATGAGAGAAAGCCCAAGGTGAGTTTTAAGGGTGACGTGACTTATAACTATAAATATAATGTCATATAGGTAGGTAGTACTAACAATGCAAGCACTTAAATTATTTCTGAATGGGAGGAAGTAATTTTGAATCAATTGTACGTGTACGAACAAAAAGTTAGTGATGACAACCCCTGGGAAGATATTCATTTTCTGTATATACAGCGACAATATATTCCATTAACCTTTGTACATGTCACTACATATTACAAAACATGGACATCGTAATTATGACCTGACTGACACAGAAGAAAGACCATGATACATACATCCACACTAAAATAAGTACATACTTGTACTTGTACGTAGCAAATAAGTAGTCGTCATTATTGCGTTGAAAGAGTCCATTAAACATTTCTCGTACCTCGTGACCTCCTTTCGTTTCCCGTTATGTAGCAAGGACCAAATTAAAATAAATGGGAGAGAAGAAGAAAAGACTGACAGTGAACAGAATCATTTGCGTCCTTCTGAATCTTTCATGTGATGGCAATACAAAGATACAGAACAAACGAAACCCTAAAGATCCAGTCACACGCAGTCACTGATGAACAGATCAACAACTATAATGTAAAGACATCCTGAAGAGTTACAGAAATAGTACGAGATACGACATACAACAACGAATAACTAAGTCCATTACCAGAGATTTTTGTAGTGTATAAAATGTGCACAGATCTTCTGTGTTGTGTGTGTAGTTCAACAAGAAGGAGAATCGTATTGTATTACGGTTCAGCTATGATGTCTTATAAGTGCATTATGTGATGATGTTGTGTATATGGTATACAGTAGTATTGTAAAAGGAGGAAATCCACATTATGTTTGTCGATGATTCAGTTAGATAACATCTCAGATGCTCATCTAAAGCTCTTCGTAGTAATTTCATTTCGTGAAAGTCATTTCAAATGGAGTCGCTCCTTGTGGGAGACAAAGCCTATGAATCCATTTCCATTTGAATGTATTTTCTTCACATTATTTTCGTCGAGTGCAGACTTCGCACGTAACTTTCTAGAAACAAGATATTTTTCCACCACGACTCACTCAGATAGTTGTTATATAACTCTGATGAGAATGTTGTTGTTGTTGTAATACAATATTGTTGTATTATGTGACATGAATACGCAGTTATACGAAGCCATAGGATTTATACGATTCAGATTATTTGCCTTTTTGTTGTCAGATTGTTAGTAAGGGAATTGTACTTATGTATGTACATGAAAGATAGCTTGGAGTGTAAAAATTAATTTTCGTTTTTACAAAGATACAAGATTCCGGGAAATTAATTATTAGCTGAAAGCACTATTAGAGCAGAACTATATATTGTGTACTTTCAAACTGATTTTAGATATATGTTAAAAACAGATTTGTTTCAAAAAGATTGCAGTTCAAAGTTTTGTTTTTAAAATGAGCTACATACTATTAGTTAGGATTAACAATTTGACAACAGAAAAGTAAACTTTGGAAAATAAAAAGTATTGCGATAATACCTAACTAACTTTAGAAAGTTGTATGTGAAACATTTATAATTTTTATTCTTGTAGCAATACTGAAGGTGAAGTTTTATGAATAAACAAAAATTTAAAACGAAGAATTGAACTCCAAATTCGCAGCGTTTCGGTCCGTAACAAACACGACACAATAAACCTTTCCATACCTACAAGGACAACTTATGTATTCATAGGAAATGTTATGCAATGTGCGATGTGTCTAATCATCAAATATACAAATAAGTTATAAAGCAAATATTGTATAAAACTGTAGTATGCAATAGTGCAAGAACATACCTAGTACTTATATGTAGTAAAATCAAAAGTAAATCAAACTTCAGGCAAACTATTTAAATTTAACTGATTTCAACATTGCATTGTTTGCAGTTGTCTCTTGTCTTGCAGAACATTGTCAGAATGAAGAGAGTGTAACTCATTTCCATAAAATTGTAAAATATAAACATCACGTTAATTACTTTCTCTTGTTTATTTGTTGGACATGCTTTTACTTCGTACTTTCATGATTTGTGCAATAATGTAGTTCTGTTGAGTCTTTTATCCAAAGTTCATGTCTATTGACACACTTCATATTTGAAACAACCATTTTAACGAGATCCTGTTAGGTAACTGAAATATGTAGACATTCATTAACCAAAAACATGCAATTTTGTACTGCACTCGGATTTCATGCCTCAATAAACAAAATATCGTGTGTAGTAATGAAGTACCTTTGGTTTTTTGAATATCGCATTACTAAATGTACTAATGCTGCAGATAATTACTCACAGTTAAATTGTGTGAGAATATTCCAAGGTACATTTGCACAATCAAATGCGAAGTGTACCATGAAATCAATGCATTGCTTTTGTTGCAGCAGTCTAAAACCTCATTTGGGAAAACAGTGTATCTATAAACAAGGCGTCCAGTTCAGGGCTTCCAGGTGTCAGAAGAATGTAAAGGTTAGGAGGAACATCTGGTTGCTCTCATGTTGAGATTAAAATTTATGTTGGCCCATGAGGCACTTAAAAAGTGTATCAAGATACACAGATACAAATACACAGTGAATGATATTGATTTTAATTTACAAGCTGTTTCGGAAGGCTATATTTTTTGTTTGCCAAAACGAAAGTTTACGAGATCCAAAATAAACAAAGTCACTGACGAGACAACTAAAGCCGAACTTTAATGAAATTGACTGAAAGTTCGATGGAATTCATGAGGTAAAACCAGATGCGATTATAATCTGTTCCGAGGAAAGAGAAACTGTAGGTCTCCGTTACACTGCACACGAAATTTACTGGATAAGTTTGTTTACAGAAAGATTCAGTTTGTTTTTGCGATCTTTGAATAAACATCCAGAAGTGTCTGTGTACCCAATGCTCGTATCTGTACTTTCTAAAGGCAACACAGTCTATGCAATCTGTATGCATTATGTATGTCGTAGGTAGTAAAGTAAAGTAGGTAGATACATACGGTCATGTAGCTTGTGTGTGTGTAGCTTGTGTGTGTCTAATAACCTAAAAGTGTCATGACAAAATATTTCTATTTTTACTAAAAGGAGGAGTGCTGAATGGGATGAATGCAAAGCTTTAGTATGATTCTAACTCTTTTCTGTCTCAACTATTCTCAAGAGTCATACAAAGCCCTGATTCATTCTCATAAAATCTGCTACTGCTAAAACTCAACATTCATTTTTCAACATTACGGTTAGCACAAACTCACCTAAAACCAACTAAGCACACTTAACCAGCGTTGCTTTCATAAATTTAGGGTTACGTTTAAGGTAGTATACGTATACATTTTGCCCAACAGTCTTTGCACAATATTGTTGTCAAAAGTATATAAAGAATTCAGGTATATAGTTCGTGTGTCCTTGCAATTTCTTCTCAACACAAGCAAAAGAGTAAAAGAGGGCTTTTCGTGTTTCTTTACAAATTTAATAGGACCTGTCTTTGAGAAAATCAAAAGAAGCTGAAAAAGGTCAAAAGGTACTTTGTAAATTGTTAAAAGAAATTTACAGAAAAGAGAAAGAAGTAGCAGCTTTATTAAGATCCATTTGAAATAATCATGTCTTTAAAAAAAGGATAATTGAATAAACGAGATTGATATGGCAAAGAACTACAATACAAGAAAGTACTAAAATGAGTATGAGGGGAAATAGTTGGCTATTTGGGTTTATAACAGCAGACCAAGTACTAAAGTACTTTTCAGAGATAATCCAATCATACCTACGCAGGAAATGAACTCAATCTCCATAATAATATCATATTATGTTATGCTCATGCACTCAGACAAACCGCACACACCGGCACCGGATGCAAATGCAAATAAGGTTGTTATGTAATCTTTGTGTTGGCATTTGTGTTCAATGTGCGTTAGTAAAAGCACAAAACCAGGAAAAGGCGATTTGAAGCAACAAACTCAGACTAGTCGATACTAACTCAATAAAATAATCCCGTTACATTTCGAAGTTCGGTGGAGTGACTCCTACTGAAAATGTATACAGACCCAGCAGTATGGAAAATCTTTAGATTTTTCTTGGTGATTTGATTTTTATATAATAAAGTTATAACTCCTATATTTATGCATGTATGTACACACACTGTAACTATCGATGTGTACAACATACAAGATAAAGATTGAAGACGAGTAGTGCAAGACTTGAATGCGAATATGGAAGAAATGAATGAACAGAAAAATTCATAGGAATACATTGCTGAACAGTGCAAGATGAGGGAATGAGATTGAGTTGCTAGTTTTTCATCAGGTGCAGGTGCAGGTAAGCGGAAATATACACCAGTCTGTACATCGTAAAATTGTTCAACTGAACTTTTTGGAAGCAGAAGCTAGTGGAGAGAAAATAAATTACCCCGTTAACTTCCTGTCCATTGGCCTATACACAAATAATGTGTATAAATCGTTAGATGTAGGGGAAGAGTCTATATTTATGTACTAGTTAGCAGGCAAGCAGAAAATGTAAATTTTTGGCAGCGTCGCTACCGTGCAGGGCCAGAAAGGAAACAGATCAGGGAGGGCAGCGCTCCGCGCTGCCCGTACCAAAAGGGTTTGCCAGTGCGAAGCGCTGCCCTCCCGGAGGCCGGTTGCTGAAAAAATTCTGCGAAAACGCACTAACTGCTGCAGTGTTCTTGTATGTGGCAGTTCAAAAGAATTACGTCAATTATACATAAAAGAGTGTCAGTGTCTCAAATTATGCGCCGAATGTGACTAGAATGAGTAGCTCATTTATTTAAAACTCCAGCAGAGTTCGAGCCGAGTTCGAGCCGGAAATTTTTGAGCCGAGACTCAAAAAATCTGTTCGTTACCACCTGTATATCTAGCTATGTACAGAACATTTGCCGATTCAACCAATGCTCTTGTCTAGCTCATGGTGAAACATAATATTCACGAATTTAACATTACAAATAAATTCTGAGAATGGTATGTCGAAAAACGACCTACTATCAACTTCGATTGGATAATTTTATTATACCGTAAATGCTAATTACAACATAATATTATTGGTTTCATTTACAAAAATGCTTACTAAAAATTATAAAATTGCTTACCTACTAAAGTTAATTTTCAAAAACTAAGTGTCTGAAAATAAAAAACCAGCTATGAACCTGAAAATCAGAATAACTTACATTGCATTTCTCTCGAAATAAGGAATTCGTTTAAGACCAACTGTTGTGGTTTCAACACTGTTGTTCATTTAGCAAATAAAAATTCAGTAGTCATATCGGTACATAAGCTTGGGTACATCCTAGATACTTTCTACGTTAGATCTTGGATCATAACTAATAATTTATACCAAACACACTATTACTATTATAATCGTATGCATTGATGGAAGCTACACAGCAAGAAAACTGAAGATGCTACAGAAAAATGAAAGTTCACAGAATGTAATGAAAATTCTTCTTCTTTACTCAATATGTAGTCAATAACTTCCGTACCTACATTCGTTTCACTATTAAAGTTGTATTTTATGTTACGACATTAAAGCATCAGATTTCTTACAGAGTAATCATCAAAGGATTTTGTTGCATCTTGCCCATTCAGTCAGAGGGATAAAAAGAAATTTAAATTTAGGTAAGCTTGACTTGGGAGGGAAAGATAAGCTTGTTATTAATAAGTATTTATAAAGAGATTGTGTTATATATATTACTCAATGTGTACAAGTCATGTTATGATACTCGTATAGCGAAAAATAAATTCCTTTTGATAGATACCCAGTATCCATATTTTGTTATACCTTCGCTTTTATCTCGACTCACAAAGCAATTTTATGAATTATAATACGTGCAAAAAGAAAGTCCGACATACCACAAAGAAACAAGAAAGTGCAATGAATATAAACACAAGCTGTACTTTCAAATTTTGATGACTACGCCTTTGATATGAAAGTCGTATTTTTAAGTACAATATCATGTGGGAAACTAAATTGGTTTCGTTTACTCGACTCGAATTTGTGTGCTTATTGTTAACAATATTTTCTCCGTCTCTAGGAGTAAGTATGCAAATATATGGCAAGCCAAATAAAAAAGTATCCACTCCATACACAGCAGATACTGGGGAGCTGCATATAAACTGTATTGAATTGAAAAGAAGACGGAGAGAGGAAGTAATAAATAAATTCCTTTTAGTAAACACGGTGACTCGAATAAGCAAATATGTCTTGACTTCATTTAACATAAGAAACTCATAAAAACATTTACAGGCAACATGCTAAAGATCTCTTCTTCATTCCCCTGTACAATGTTACCTTTACGTAAAGCAGACTTTGCCCGAATTAGTTTTCCTGTCAAAATTCTTATACTGCAATTATTGCAGATAAATAGTGCACGGGAAAACAATTTGTCCCACTTGTCTTTCAATGAGTCACAAAAATATTTACTAATTTCCCCTTAACTGCTCTACCTTCCTTCTGTCTAAACAACCAAAATTCAATACTAAATGCTAATTCTGATGCAGGATACACTGCGTAGTACATGAATGCAGCGACCTATTCTTATACACGCAAATACATGTGCATCTATTTATGGCTTTGCTTTCTTTTCGACCGTTCGCCCTTCTTTACAAGAATCCCATGATATGGAACTTCACGAACGTACAAATTGGCCTCAATCTATGGGAAATTTAGTGGTGCGAACTCGGATATTCGCATGGGAACACTTACGCTTTGACTTGAGCATTAAAAAGGAGATCGGGTAAGGCACGAAACATTTTCGTAGTGAGAGCCCAGGTCGGCATCGTTTGTCAGTTGCTCATGATGCTCATAAAGTATTCCATCCCACTCGCCCCGCATCTCTCTCGCTGATTCTATCCCGACAGGGTTAACCCTCTCCGTCTCTTATTTGGTTTGTCTAGTATACGGTTTAAATTCGAAACCAAGTAAGTGTACATACACACACTTCCTTATATGTAAATTCTAAAACACACAGGAATGGATAAGTTAAACAAATGAAAGTGGTTCAGTCATTTGTTATGCAAAGCACAACAGTTTCTATAGCCCGTACACACAGCACAAAGAATACGAATGGACATTTTAAAGTTTAACGAGATGACAATGAACTAAAAGCACATCAAAGTAAACACAATGAAACGAAGCTATTGACTATATTGTAGGTAATTGGGAATTTCAGAGCTTTCTAATGGAGAGAGGAATTCATTCCATGTTAACTCCCTATTTAGATAGATATAAGCATAAAAGCTATTTATACACACAGCCGGTATCACGTACATACGTATATGCATACATACATTTATGCAAGTATAAGGGACACCCACAAACCTGTCCAATAAATAAATTTAGGGTTCTATGTATTAGACAAGACATCGCAGCAGAAAATTTATGAACACTCAAACTCACCCGAATGAACTGTGCCGTTTTCTCGTCTTGGATGCTATCCTGTCTACGATGTAAGCGCGTCGCGTGTCTCCCGGCAGAAGACCCACCCGATTGTCTTTGGGTCATTAGGAAGTTTTATGTTCGTCTCAGGTGGCACTTGTTGAAACTCAATGAGAGACACACAAGACACTTCCACACGGTGTGTTTCCACAACACATCAAGACAAAATTAACATCTCCAGGCCCGGTTTTTACTTCTGTCATTCTTACGCGTGTTTCTTTGTGTTGTCAACTAGTACTAACATGAATACCAATACCATGTTGCATATTTTACAACATCGTGCTGTTTACAAAAACTTTTGTTACTTTCTCTTTGTATTTCGTGACAGCCAAACATTAGGAAGCTGTCACACAGTATAATAGTACTGACAGTAATACCACGCAATTAAAACTCTTTTTCTATTTGAATAATATCTTTAATTGTCTCAAATAATTAAATGCGACATCTGCTTTTAGATTAGGGAAATGTTTCTTACAGTCTCACCATTTCAATTCAGTTATTAGTTAAATAGCTGAAGGATATTTCGTCATGATTAAATTCTAGAACACTCGTTCGGTAAGTGCGCTTTCAAAATGAGTAAATTACGCTTTTAGGTGTCGTGGGAGGATACAAAATGAGCGAATTACCCGTCAGTTTAATTAACGATGATGATATGAATGACGGATTTTACTTTAACAGTTACTCTCGTATTGAGCTTTCACTTCAAGATAGAGATAGGTGAAACAGACGGGATTATGACACGCAAACAAACACCAAACCAGACCGACAAACACAATCAATTGGTTTCCAACTGAATTCAAGTTGATTTCCTTGGACGGGTGGAATAGTACTACGACTGGTATATCTCTGCCAGCTTATGGGTGGTGAGGTGTTGGTCGGGTGGATACAAAATACAAACTCAATGTTCTAGTTGATGTAAGTTGGCTTATTAGAGTTTCTACCAGAGCTAGAGGATTGCGGGAATGTTGGTGTGTGGTTGAGCGTTGTGATGTTATTGTGTGATCCGATGTTTCTGGAATCACTCTCAATCAGTCCTAGCATTAGAATTGACAGAAAACGAGAAGACTCATCCGAGTGTAAAGCAATCATCAAATGTGGATGAATGAGTCGACTAATCAACTCTGACATGACGACTCGACTCCTAATTACAATAACTGGAGTAGACAGTCAATAATACCCACCTCATAAGTTAAAAACATTATTAACACCAACACCAACCAACTTAACCATCCTGCCTGTCTTCCGCGAATTCCACACACTCTCGCTCTCTAATGTACTCATCAACTCTCTCACGGCTTGGCAGAAATTCCTAGTTGCTTCTGACACCAGGGTATATACATTTTCTTGTCGAGTGATTTATGATAGGAAGATAAACGTAATAGCATACCATAGACACACACGCCTCATTTTTCTAAATAGTTTTTCCCCTGTTTCTTTCCTAGCCAACCTTCTCATAAGGACCAACCTACCAGAGAGTGAACTTTAATTTGCTCCCGTGATTTCTTAGTGTTTCTATACCAAATTAAATTTTCTATTTGTATGTAAACGAGGTTAGGGGGAATTATAGGTACTTGAATAACTCTTTTTCCGTCAAGGGTCATATATTTCCGCTGAAATCGATTAAAATCAACTTTCTCTTAGCTTAATAGTACTTTCCCCGCGCGTCCCCTTATTTTTAAAGGAAAACTTTCGTAATGAGAACGTAAATTTGAAATGTCATTATCAAAGTCTGTGGTAAAATAAGTATTCAATTTGACATTCTAATCAGAGAATGTTATAGATGTTCTTTTGCTCCCAAACCGCCCATATCGTAGTTAGTATAGCTGACAAACACGATCTGCACATACACTGCAGTTTTTCAATTACCAAGAAAGGAGGCTTACTGGGTCTTAAAGTTTTCATTTTCTGTGTATTGACTTTATATCTACGAAAGAGATATGCTGACAAAATACAGCTGTGTGTAAATACGGGTCGTTTGACGAGAATTTTTTTTCCACAACCATCACAAAGCAACCAGCATTGTTTTCCGCAGATGCAATTCAATTTTTTCTAAAAGGTTTCCTCTCCATTCTCAATTCAATCAAGAAAGACTTATTTTCTGTTGTGCCTGTACAATATTGGAACTGTGGGTTTGTACGTAGTAGTTACTGCTTCACAGACTGTGCACAAGAGTCCTTCTCCATGGCACTCAGACTCTCACTACTACAAACATGACACGAATTAAAGTCACTCAGCCAAAGACAGCAGCGTTTACAGACGAGAATACAATAAAAGTACACGATACGAAGGATGCGATGTACTATGCTGGTATAAAGTATTAATCGTAGGTATACATCCGACGACTGCTCGACACAGAGTAAAAGTAGTTTTGTCGGTGTTTGTTATGTAACAGGAGAGAATTTAATTTAATAACACTAGGTTCGTTCTTGCGTCGCCAGGTTGAGTCTGAAGCAGATAATAATGGAGCTGAGAATGATATTATCAACTTATTTTCTTCTTTCTTTCCTTTCAGCCTGGATGATGATAAGTGGAGCTGCTGAATGCGAAATCACTCAATCGGCACAAGGCAGATTGAAATGGGCCTCCATTATTATTTGGATTTGACGAAGAGAAGAAGACTACCCTTTGCACACTCAGACTTTGTGATGTGATTCTGCTGGCTTGGGATGAGATGTGTTTGTGAATACGAAGGAACACGTGGGACAGTTGTATTTCGGAAACTATTGAATCTTCAACGTATTATTCGTTGCTTACATACTCAGTAGATTCTTATATTATACAAATGCTTCCGTTTGCATTTGTACTTCTTATAATGTAACAAGAAATCATTTCTCACAAGATCTCGTTTCACTCAATGACATTAGTATTTGTGTACCATTTCCATTTGTGAAGAGATACTACAGACAGTGTATGGGAATTCAATTGGATTCCTTAATGATGTACGTAGTTCTTGATTTCCTTATTCCTAAGTTCTTTTAGTAATGCATGTGAGTGCGAGATTGTTATTTTATTTAACTATTCAGTCCTTATAAACGGATAAGTCTTAGACTTTATATAAATTGTTATATTTCTGAGGGCAAACGAATATATTTTTTTGAATATCTTGGTTTTTTCATTGTATAATTTGGACTAAAACGCAAAGGAATAGACACGCGATGAGAGCAGAACAGATGATAAGGAGAACATATGAAAATTCAATTCAAGTCTATGTAGATTATGAACTTTTCCACATTTGACAGCTGGAACGAGAAATGAATGAAGAGATTCCCTTTTAATATATCAAGGAAGATAAAGCGATGATACGGAAAGATTATCAATCGTGCATTTTTCTTCTTTCAGCCTAGAGCTTTTTGGTATACGTTTTGTGATGAGAATCGATTTATTATGATTCTTTTGACCAGAATAAAATGAAGAGATTGACAATTGACTGAACATCAAAACTGGAGATGACAGCAGACATGGATCGTAATCTGTGGGGCTGGCAAAGAAGAATGTTCACTCGCGGCTGCACAGTCGACTTTATAAGATGGAGATTTCAGAATATAGATGATGAAATCGTGGAACATCAGTGAACTTTGGAAGATCTTTATGTAGGTATTTGTGTATACTCCAAAATTTGTTTGAGTTATATATACCTAGATAAGTATATCAATCTATCGTATAGAGTAAAGTTAATAGGGACAATGGAGTATAGTACATGGGATTCAGGAACAGACTGAGATTGGGTGATTGTGAGTAGCTGATGACAGTAGCTTTAGTTGGGATGAAAAAATTGTATTTTTTGCATGGTGCGAGAAGAGGAGGACAGAACTGATGTGATGTTGATGGAGATCAAGAACAGATATGAATGGGAATAGAAATGCGAATGTGGCTATTCGATTCCTGTGCAGTCGTGGAGGGAAGTGAAAGTTGATCTAAATCCGAGCAATCTTAGTCTCTACCTTCCATCTCTGTGTGTCCTGAACTCCTGAATGGCGTGTCTTGTTCAGTCATTTTGTGTTCAGTTTTACTCGATCTCCCTCTCTCTCTGTACTATATGCTTTCACTGGGTACTTCAAGAGTAGTTTTGTGTTACTTGAGCAAATCATACAGATGTCACTTTTATATGCGTGTTCTCACTGCATCTTTACATAAAAAGACTGTACTAGAATTTCATACATAGAAAGTTAAGTACCTACTTACAGTACTTTAGTATAAAGTGCATAGGTATCATGTTTGCATTGAAAATATAACGACATAGCTACGGCCTGTAAAGTTTGGGATGATGTGGATGTGATGTGGACACAATTTCTATATTGAAGTTGTCGTACTTTTTCCATATACTTAGTGATCTACATGCATGCATAGAGATACAGATACAATTTCAGTATTGCAGAGAAAGAAAAAGTTTCTTTGGTGAGTAGGAAGGACGGACGGAGTTGAATACACAATGAAATTACATATGAGTGTGAGTTACTATGGGGAATGGATGTCGAGGAGGAAGACGCTGGCCAATGAGCAAGGGAGGACAATGAGATGACGAGATCAGAGAGGAAAACTGTTGAAAATCCGAGTGTTGCATATACTTGAAGTATTCTGTAGTGTAAGTAGCACCACGAGTGACGAGAATGTAAGTATACGTAATACGTATGATGTGTGTAGAGATGCTTTGCTTATTCTGTACTTATTCGGAGGATATGGAATCCTGAGTGAGTAGAGTGTGCAGCGTCAGATTTCACGTGTCAAACAAAACTGCGCAATATGTATCTTTTAATTTCAGGACAGACGGAGAATCTAACATGATCAACATGACGAAGCTTTGGTACACGAAACATTCATTTGTATTACAAGATGCTGACAGCAATCCTTCGAGGTGATGTCGACGATGACAAGTAGATGATAGTAGAAAAGAGAGTCGAGAAAATCGTAAAAGAATTAAGCTTGACAATATGTACAGTATTACTAAAGTACAGTCGTTTCGTACTTAACTCTAAGAACCGTGACAGGGAAACTGAATACAAAGACTTGAACTCAGACTCACTCAGCCAAATTGTACATTTATATTACGCTGCTATGTCTTCTTTGGTTATACACACATGTGCTGTATGCGAAATGGAAAGCAAGACTTAAGTCTTTTTCTTTATCGTATAGGTACTATTTAAGTATTTCTGCTGAATGTACAACACTTTATCTTCACAGCGAAACAAAGTCAATGAAGGTGAAGTAGTAGTGGCTAACCCTATAGAAACTGGACAGGACAATGGAAATAGTAACAAGGTTTGAGTCCGGGAGCTACAAATCAAATTGCGGCATATGGCCAGTAAATCCTTATGATTTCCTCTTCTTATTCCGACTCACGAGTTACTATACGGCCAGAGTATAGAACACGACTGGGAGTGTGCACACTGGAAAGGAAATCTTTTTACCATTGCACACAGCTGGAATCTCCACGGATGGAAAAGGCTGATTTGATGACACTGATATCCGGTCCATTTCAATCCTACTCCATTCAACTCGGCTCAAGTCGACTCGTGTCTTTGAATAACGAATTCAACTAAATACAGCTTCCCAACCCACAAAATGTAGATAGCACCGGTGCAAAGACATGAGATACTACATTCTTTACACCAGTGACAACCAACTCCAATCCAATTCAATGCACAATCACATACCTTTACACCACTACAAATATATGACACCTAAAAGTACCTACTATGAGAACTTTCACTGTAAATCTCCAACTCACATCACATCAGTTGAAGTCAATGCACAAAGTGTGTACAGCCGGCAGAGAAAATCACAACTAATTCAAAATCAATAGCAATGCTTCGTATTTTGGACAGCAATGAGTTCTTGAAATTGCATGGATTGTATTTATGTGATGTTCTTATACACTTAAATTGCTTTTGGAGCAGTAAATGTTTTTGATGTATAAATCTCCTAAGAATGATTGAAATGGAATTTCATGGCGTATACTCAATAGGGTGAGATAAGAGTTGATCTCTCACACACACAGGGTAGTAAGTAATACTCTAGTGCTATGTACTAGTACGCACTATAAAGACGATGATTGAGTAGTATGTGAGGTGGATTGAGACGTGAAATAAACCAACATTGATTTTGTATGAGAATAATAGAAGTTGGTGGGACAGAGCAACAAACGATTTGTTGACACACGAGATAATAGTGGTACCTACACCAGAGTCATATGAATGGATGATGGAAATGTATGAGAGGAACACACACACGAGAGCCAAAAGTAAATAGAGAGTGAACTCATTGTATTTCCAGTGAACTATAATTGTGTGGTGTGTTGTATGGTTGTACTGTGTTAGGTGTACTCTTGTACTGGCAGTTGTTAGAACATTAGCAGGGAGTTCTAACGTACAACTAAAACCAGTAAGTATACACGTATAGCGTGTTATGTGTTGTGTCGCGGCGTGTCTGTTATTCTGTCTTGCTGTAGTTTTGCTATTTGTTCGTTCTCCAGAGACACACACTACTGCCTGTACCAGAGGAGTAGAGGTCTGTGTGTGAAACGCGGCAGAGACCAAGAAAGACAGCGGAAAACTCAACGGAACCCTAACAGAGAGAGAACTGGAAGAAAAACAGGGAGTTGCGAGTGAGAATGAATGTTAACGTAATGTTGTACTTGTAGCATTAAGTAAGCAAGTAAGTAAGAACCAGACAGCAGGCCAATAGAGTTTTGTATACGCAAAATGTGTCCCGAGTCACACTAGTGTGTTGTGTATGTATTATGTATAGGTGTATTGTATTTGTATCTATGTATTAAGTAAAGTAAGTAAGAAAGTTGCAACGTGACGAAAAAAGAAATGACGAAAAGTACCAACTATCAAAACTCTACCTTTATTATGTCAACTAGTTCACAATGTCTCCTTCCATTGTTCATATTGTACACTGCCTTCCTTCATTTTTTCATTTTCAGGGAAAAATGCTACAGATAAGTTTACAGAAGAGTATAATGGAATCATCATATTATATGACACACTTTCCAGGCAGGGCTAAAGAAAATTTCCCTTGTCACACATGTAAGTGCACACAAGGAGAAATAACATTTACAGCGGTGGAAACTTTATTCGGGTTGATGTGATGGGATGAAGATGTCAAGCAACTACTAGTGTACTATACCCGTTGCATTTTGATGTGAAATGTCAGGGCGTTCTTTGACTGTTCTGTCCGTCTGTCCTATTCTTTTCAACAACTCTCTTTACCTTAAATCTAAACTGTAACAGCATTGTTACGTGTAGCACCAGCCCCTTTACAACATTTACAACACCACCAAAAACGCCCACTTATCTCACAACGACTCTTTTTATACATTAATTCTGTTTTAGTAACTGCTACTAGTTGACTCAATTATTTTGCTCGTTTATTTAACTCACATCACATCTCGACAACCCAAAATAAGTTTCCGACGCAGTTGCCTCGTTTCCTGTCGTCAGGATTTCGGTGTATTTAGCTTTTATCATTCATTAGTAACAACTTACTAGAAACAATTTTAAGTACTAGGTGTGTAGTTGCCAGCCAGTACGTATATTGGTAATAGGCTTGAGTTCCTGTATAGAGCTCTCAATATAATACATGCATTTATACAACAGGAGTGATAATATTAACAATATGTATTCCAATATAGAGTTAGTCTCACGCTATGGTAGAAGTGGGAGGAATAACAAACGTGGCACATGGCCCTCCACGTCCTCCCTCTCACATGCATATGAAATCGCATCACATCACATCCCAAACACAGCCACAAGAAATCTATCGTCAATATATGACAAAAATAACTCAACTACCTACTCCACAAAGTGTGCACATGAGAACACGGCATAGAAAAGGTGTCTGACAACCATGAATTCGTAACAACTACTTTTCATGTAAAAATTTCACGGTGCAATTACATTGGTAAAACTTTATTTTGACAGTTACTGCTTTATCTCTCACAATTGTGAAAAACAAACGAGGTAAAGCACTTGGTCTAAATTGTCCTGCACATAAAGCTGTTGAGTGTATTAGTTAGGTAGTAGTACATGTAGCATTACACGTCCGTATTGCTCCCGCAGCAGTAGTAATTTTGCCAAGGGAAAGTGGACTCACTCACAGTTAAGGCTATTTACCCGAAGGAAGTGAATTGAAAATTGAATTGAGTGTTTTAAGGTATATTATATAGTTTTGTAGTGTAACACACCATCGGGGTCACATTCACATATAGAACAACAGAGTTCACAACTACAACACAGAGCACATTGATGGTAAGCCGAGACGAGTTTGTCGTGAACGTATCTGTGTACACCTCTTGCTTGAGTACATATATATCTCCTGGTCGACAACACGAGTAAATACGTGACTATCGGGATTTGATGTGCTTCGTAATAGTAATCTTGGAGTCTATTTGGAAAGTAAGGGCACCGAGGAGAGGGAAGGCAAAACGCAAGGAAATTACACTCAGCTTCAACTCGGAAATCCAGAGACGATAGCTCGTGAAGTGGAGTCAAGTCAGAGAAAAGTCAGACAAATGTAAAGGTAGTATCTGTACAGTGCTGTACTACTAGTGGAGTAGAGATGTGGAGTCGAGCCTCACATAGCCACAAACTAAAAGTACGACTTGTACTTGTCGATCTCCCTTCCTTTTCTGCTGGCGCAACTCTAACATTGCACACAGAGAGCACAGCAGTCCTCCTTCCACAACACACCACACACCTACACAGCTTCAATTCAAACTACAACCAACGATGAGTTTCAACTTCAACTATTACTTTACTACTATGAACCACCATACCACCACCAACGAACAGCCCAGCATTCAACACACGATTATTCTACACACCACCAGAACTAGTTCTGAAGCTACATTTCTCCTTTTGCCTCCCTACTCCTACTCCTACAACTACAACACTATTTATTACTATTACAGATACTGGTTGATGTTTAAGAGAGGTGGCATGACACTATTCACACTACATGCAACTGCCACGTCTATCTGTACTCCTACAACTTCCACCAACACAACATCACAACTACAATCTCCAACTGTCAATGCTAACCAACAAAACTCTGTCTCTCTTTTACTCTCTTTCTCAGTCTCTTTCTCTCTTTTTCCACAAACTGAAACTCTCGTCATCTTTCTCATACTTTTCATGCCAGATCACAATTGGCTTCAGTTTGAGTTGAGTTGAGTTGACTCGCATTTAGTTGTTCAGACGTCCTGAGTTAACTGACTGTGTAGCAGAGCTAATAACGATGTACAAATGTGATATGCCTCCTGCTTCGCCATCCTTGCTTAAGTCATCACTCCTATTAGCAGCACACTTTCTCCATTAGATCTTCTCTCTCTGTCTCTGTGTGTGTCTCGATCTTGATGTGTGCTGTGTCACACTTCCTTGCGTCTCCTTATCGTATTTCTCAAATTATATTGTCAAGCTTAGTTCTATGTTGTTCTTTTAAAGCTTTTTTAGCCAGTTTTTTACTTCTATAGCTATCACTCACTCATTACACTCTCACTCTATCTTTGTCATCGTGTAATTCGTGACTATATATGTACCTATAGTATCTGCAAAGCAAAATGCACTTTCTCCGATGGATGCTTCTTGGCTATAGAAACTAAAAAAAATATCAGCCCAAGTTCAACCCGAGGACAACGGGCCATAACAAATGGTTCGGTGGTTTTTGGACCCCAGATTCCTTGGATACTAGCAATACGTGTCGTGAATGAAGATTTGTCAGATCAGTGCAGAAATCCATGGCAGAATGTCTGTTACGTACATAATGGGCTTTCTGCTGACAGAAAAAATGTCGGATGTCTTATTTAGTATTCAAACCTATTTTAATTTATACAAAAGCCTTCCCACAAAAGAGAACTAATAATTAAAACATGTCTTCCTTCATTGACTTAAACAGGTTTCAGACATCTTCACTTTTTGGAATTTCATTTAATAGCTCGGTTTGTACATGTAGCAATGTAATCTCAAAATTCCATCTGGTTCTAATGGTGTGGTGTATTAGTACTGGCTTTACGTTTTGGTGAAAGTATTATGTGAAAGTACGCAAGTCTAAATTCTAATACTGATGTATTCGTTTCTAAATATTATAATAAGGCGAAAAAGGTTCATATTTCATTATAGAGAAAGTTCTTGCAACCAAACCAAAAAATATAATACATACCTACGATACTTCTTTGTCGGCAGCAAATGTGAGTGTGAACAGTTTACACTTTGGACATAAAGCAGGCAAAACTCCGTAGAGACACTATTTGTGTACACTGGGATCATTTGTACGAATGGAATACCTGTTCGGATCTAAAGATCTGGGGATCTTAGGTATACGGATAAAACAGACTCCGATCCAGAGCAAGTGAGGGATTTTACGACTTTGAGGCTCTTAGGGAGTACACAGTGGAAAGTAAATTGCGTTTTTCTCTTGCAAATGCTATTTTTAAGCAAGGATTTCATCACTGCATTAAGGAATTCTCTTTACGACTATCAGAATACACAAATACTTTTAGCGCAAAGAGCCTTTTGCTTTATATTGCAGTTTGTTCTCAGAATTTCATTTACATCATTTTAACAAAACGACATTTTTTGTGTGACCCTTTTTACCCTTGGTGGCATTAACACTTTCAAGGTTTCTACAGCTGCTAAGGAATTCCCCGTCTTGACCTGGAATCGTGACGAATGAGTTGAAGAAGAGAAGAGTAAGCTATTAGGATTTTTCACACCAACTCTCCCTTCATGGGGTTAGTTAGATTCATCTCTACAATCTCTACCCACTTTTCACCACTTTCCATTCCCTCTGAAAATAACCATCGAGCCAGAACCTTCAAGAGTCATTACATTCCAGTGAAAAATAGTCTCAACAACTCAACTGAACACAACTCAACGACAAAACTCCTTTGTTTTGACGTAAAGTTTACAACTTTCAACTGTTTCAACTGTGTGGAAGAGAAATGCTAAAAGAAAAAGCAAGTGCAAACGTGAGAGTGGGATTTTAGTATTCGCCTTGCCATATCCTGTCAAAGGTCTCTGGCTCCCACTCCCACTGTCAATCACAACAAAGTCTTAACTTTATCATCCCAACTCAACTGAAAACCAAAAGTTTTCTTACTATCATTCGTTACAAAAAAACTCTCATTATTTGTAGATAATGACCTAGTAGAAAAATGCATGTAGCTAAGCATGTAGTTTGTCTGAAAATGTTGATGACAGTAAAATGACATAATAACAAACGCATGAGTCATTTTTATTAAATTACCTACTCACTCAGGAGCATTACTGTATTATTTGAATTTCAAGCCATCACAGCCGGAAATGTGATAGAGCTTTGAGAAGGGAAATAAGGGAAGGAACAAGGGTACGGAATACTTCCTTCTTTTCTTGTTCAAGAAGTTGTTTGTTTAGGACTTGTTTGTCAGATTGTTTTTGGCCCTAAGCACGTGCGGAGAAAGCTCCCAGTTCCCAATCATAATACAAACACGGGAGAACCAAATACTCAAAGAAATACTTTATGGTCTCTCTCCTCCTTTCCATTCCTTTTGGTAAGACAAAGTTATTGAAAAGGACCGGCAGACAAAGGAATAATTGAAGTGATTGTGGAACAGATTTGTTATATTATTATATCTTCTGTTTCATCCTTCCTTCATCAACCCATTCCATAAGGCAGAGTTCAAAGAACATGGAGAGAAAAAGAAATTCTTTGTGTGCTTAGAGTTTAAGTTATGTACTCAGTCAGCATAGGCTCTTTCTCTTTTGCTATGGCGCTATGATTCCTTGTCTGTGTACTCTCTGAATTTATTCGGTGGAGGTAAAAGATCTTTACGCTACAGTCAACAGTCAACACATTCACCGTGGTAGATATAGGTGGGCATATAGTGTGTAATGAAATGAATATCATAGTATACTTACAGGAAACACACTAAGTACCACCTTAAGCGTCTGTGTCAAACACGAATTTCCACCACCAACAAAAATACGACCATCATCATAAAACTCTGAGTCACAATTTTTCTTATATTTCTTGAGAAAAAGTATAGGTAAGTATATAATAATGTAGGGCTATCAAGATACAGGAACAAATATGAGACACGTAATCATAGTTTTCCCAACCTATGCTTGTTTTCGTAATAGTTGAGCAGAACTAACGAGAACGTTTTTGTACAACCGAACAGGTGTTTCCGTGAGAAACATGAGAGTATGCACACTTGCGAAGAAACCAATGATTAGTTACAAAATTATATTTTAATACACACACATTTTTTGTGTTTCACACACGCACACATCATTTTAGAAGAGGTAAAGTTATCTTAGCAGAAAACATGCTAACTTTACCTCACAAATATCTACACGGTCTGTGTATGAAGTGTTTTGACCTTTGAGCATTTTATTCTGTTGTCTATAACATTGGTATGGTGTCCTAAATTCAGATCGAGACAGAGTATGAAAACAAAAATTATACAAATATAAAAAAATTGTGTGTTAAAAACTATATAAACCGAGATCAATATGTAGGTATAGGAATATTAGTAGCACTGCAGAAAAGTAAACCTGACACACAATAAGTAAGTGACAAAAACTTCTTATGATATCCAACAATGGACTGAATGGACAAAAACATCCATCTCCGTCTATAGAATTGTAGTCTTGTAGCTAACATTTGACGGGCATCAAACTGATAATAATTATGAACAGTGTACGTAATTGAATCTTGTAAGAGGTATGTTGACATTAGGCGTAATCAAATGGTGTGAAATTAGCAGCTTAGCTGCTAGTATATTATAATGCATGAACAGTACTATAATATTAGTAAGTTAATAGTAGCTATTAGTAGTACGTACATTAGCTATGTAGTTTGCAAGCAGGTACTAAACCATCATAATAACCACATTATTCATTAGTTCATTGTACAAAATGTCACTTTCAATCTGACAGAGCATAGAGCAAGACCGGTTAAGCATGCGATTCATCTTGGTTTCAATCAAACTGTTCTAGGGATTAGCATTCACATTACGGCATTTGGCACTGTTTTAGTGCGTTCTGCATTTTTCATTTCTTTTTCTGGTATTATTAATGAAAACTGATTACAGATATGTAGGTACATTAATGATATGTTTCTTATGTTCGATTTTGCTTGATTAGCATGAACTAAATTGTAAAATTTATTGATGTAAATTAGCGATTGAATGCCTGAATAATGTGAACTAGGTATAGCAGCGACCTTTTGAAGAATTTGACATTACAGATTTAAAGTACAATGTAAATTTATGACACGTGAAATCGAAGACCATAAATTAGTAGCTTCGATTAGATTCGTGAAATACCAGAGTGCTGCTGGATATGTTATATGGATGTATGGACAGAGTAGTGCATGCTGGAGAAGCCAAAGGAAAACAAAAGGAAAATTAAGCAAGTGCTATAGCATATGTAATTGTGAGTAAAAGTATAGATGTAGCATAATAGTTATTATTATTAGCTATCAGAGGAAGCCTTGTTTGTTAGGCCAGCTCAATTCTATCGGAATGAAGGAAACGAGTATAACAATCGCATACTTTTCCATCACTTTTTTGTTACCCAGCTAATTTAATTAAACCTTAATCATTTCCCAAGATATTGCGTGCCTCCCTATACCTAGTTACATAAATCAATACTCCTTTTTTTCTGCTAATGTCAACAAAACAATTCTTGTTAGCACCCAGTAATGAATATACCTAGCAACATTTGCAATCCAATAAAAAATGGTGTTCTTTGCTAACCGAAATGAAACACAGCGGACGTTTGCCAGATTATGATTTTTTCCCTCACCGAGCCGACACGTCACATTAGATAAGGCTTACAATACATTAACAATCACACTACTATTATAACAGCTCAAACGAACGTAAGTACAACAAAGGCAGCCAAAAAATCTCAATATTACTGGCGGCCAAAAGATAAGTACAGTGCAGTGCAGGGGATGTAATCCTCGGCACACAGAGCTACAATTTTCTTTGTGGTCTTGTCACTGTCTTTTCTGCTTTTTTTCTTTCCCATAGATTTATGGACTAATGAGACGAATTTTTATTTATATATAGGAAAAGCTAGACTAGCACATCGATGATATATGCGTGTACTTTAAGATAACACCTTAAGCTGCATGTCATGTGGTAATAGTAATAGCAATATAACGTAATGTTGCAGTCATCCCATACTTTTTTATGATACGTAGGAACCGAAGCTGGGCACGAGCTGGCTGGAAGAAACTATATTGTTAGCTTACAACAAGGCTACTAAAGCTAACCTCCTCTCACCCATTCAAGATTTATTACCTAATTTTCTCTGGTTCGTAGGACACGGGTTTTATGGAAACTATTCTTTTACTTGTAAGTTGTAAGGTTGGTCGGAGAGTCGAACCTATTTGTACGGCTTTTATGATTGTTAGCACAATGTAGTAATACAATTCTATTTGGTTTACCTCAACACCTGCCCCTCTTTACCTTTGCATCCTCCTCTCCTTAATAACCATGCTCCGGGATTTTCCTGTCCGACTTTGTATTACCATTATGCCAGCAATTTGTAGCAGCCGTAGATTTCCTAAATGGGGAATGGGGAAAGTAGTGAAAGCTAAAGGTGAAGTGACAGGAAAGTACAAGGCGTACTCTGTAGGCTGTAGGTGTATGGAACACTCAAACATAAATATAAATTTAATTCTGTGCTAGAGGAATACATGTCGTGGCAGACACTACTACATATAATACTTATGTATGTATATACACGATCAAATTTCCATTTACCGGCAACTGCCATAAATATAAAATAAAAAGCGCCCGAGTACCTGGCAGTTGGTAGCTAGCTAGTTAGTAAAAACTTTGGGGCTATATTTATAAAGTAGGAATGAAAGGGAGGAAGACTTCATAGGACGCTTTGGTTGCAGAGCTGAAAACTTCGTCGAGATTTGTGAATTTGTGACGAACAAACGATTATGTATGAAAATAAAAATGAAGGATAGATATAGAGATAGCGACTGTGTATGAAACTAACAATAAGCCAAGGGGCTGAGTATTTCATACATGACAGAAGTGGCGAGGAGAGCTGACAATGAGCCTCTTATCTGATTTTTCTGTTGTCAAACTGTCAGCTTCCTGCCTAATGTATTATTCCATTGTGTATGCCTTAGGCAACAGGAAGGGCAAACCAACCGTGCACATACAATTTTCTAATAGTAGCTTTCCTTTCACTTGGATAACAGTCGTGAATGCATTCGCCTCCATTTGACAGTAACGAAGGAAAACCAGGCTGCCGCACCTGTCAATCAAGAGACCCTACACTGACTTTCCAACCAACAACTCACTCACTCTCCACCATGCTGAGTGGAACAACCCCAACTTATACAAGCCAAAGCGTAGTCGACATACAAATCCAAAGTTGTCTCAACTTTATGCAGGTATTAATAATCTGAGCACGTACGACGCATTTTCACTCGAGCACTCTTGTAATTCAATACTTTGTTGGCAGATCTATCCTAAACACTTTAAAATGAAATAGCCCTAAGTTGTGGCACAACGGAAAATAGAGAAATACACACGAACCTACACCTCATTACAATGTATAACATGCATTACAAATTACACATAAGTGCCATTAGCAATTTATATACAGGACTACATGTTGTTTTGAAAGCACAGAGGAAATACAACATATTGACATGTATAAAGTTTCACATTGTAGACAGAGACCAACTCACAAACAAATCATCCGTACACAAACCATTCCTACAAATAATATAGTGTTGTAAATGATAGCTTTAAAAATTAAATCTTTTTCAGAATTTTCTTCAAAACAAATTTCGAAACACCCCAATATAGTGTTAAGGTTGACATAATCAAATATGTACAAAAGGTGTGGTGAAAGTCATAAGTTTAAATTCCTTTATAAAAGCTGAATGAGTGTGGTGGGGTCTGACGAAGACGAACTGCTTAATAATGATAAAATGCCATGCAGCAAGCCGAATGTCAAACAAAAGGTTTTAATTATAGAAGAGTGCAGAATGAGTAGAATGAGGAAGTGCTGACGGCGGGCAAGAGTGGGAGAAGACGGGAGGGTGTAAAGGAAGAGGAAGAAAGAAGTGAAAGTAGAACAGCTATAGGTTTATTAGGAGAGTGTGGTGGAAGCGCAGCGTTTACATTCAGATGAAGAGATAATAATTCATTTATCATGGTTTTTAGTTGCAGCTTATTTTGTCCGGGTGGGTGTGGAGTCGGTGGAGAACAAGAGGAAGCTACCAAGGTAAGGTAGGTTGGCGATAATGATGATATCAATGATTCATAGTCCACGTGAAACCACAAAACACTATTTCGGCATGACCAAATTTAATAGCCTTTCCTTTCTTGAGCACACAATAAAGTAGGGAGCAGACTGAAGGGACTCTCTTGTTCGTAAACGAGGCCTACCAACCCATGCACAATATCGACCAGGCGATATTACCAACCTCCCCACCTAATGAATGTTACGGCAAACCCAGCAAGTGTAAATGAGTGTGATTGCAACTTGTCAAAGCTAAATTGGCACACTATGATGCAATTACATTAAATAACATGATTACAATTACAATATTTATAATTAATGAAATAGGTGAATTGGTTTAACCTGTTGTGTACAATACGTAAGATTCAGAAACTGCGTTAAATTAATTATAAAGGTGGACGCACACAATGGATGGCGGGGGAAACTTTTCGTCCGATTGAGCTGAAATTTTGCACACATCTTCCTCATGTTGTGGGCTTTCACGATGAGTAGGGTTGCAA
>JAQFYB010001355.1:0-33573 GCA_034694085.1 Pogonognathellus longicornis | reverse complement strand
TTATATTATAGTTACTATTTTAAAAACTATTATATTATAGTTACTATTTTAAAAACTATTATATTATAGTTACTATTTTAAAAACTATTATATTATAGTTACTATTCTGTACCCCAATATCGGTGAGCTTGCTTTCCTCTTAGAAATGTTGTAAACCACTTGGAACACGCACGTCTGGAGATAAGAGGTGTGATACTCTCAACTGTCAACTTTAGTAACTTTGGTTTTTTGAGCTGATTGGTGTGCAGGGCCGTAACTAGGATTTCAAAATAGGTTGGACCCAGATAAAATTACGATGGTTGAAAAAACAATCAATGTTTTAGATAGCACAGTTAATGTTATCCCAGCCTGATTCGTGTTCATAATCTTCTTTATTTCTTAGCCTTTAAATTAGGGAATATGAAATATGGTAAACTATTTATTTCCGAGCTCAATCAATTTAAATATTACATATTTATATCAGTGGGAGCATAGCGTAGATTTCAATATTACGCATGTACAATATACCTAAGTATATCAATGAGGTATGATTCCAGTCTGGCAATTATTTCAAAATAATTTAAAATAATTTTGTAATCATTACAGACGCGAGAAAAAATGACCACCTAATTTAAATATAACGATAATAGTATTGAGAATTAAACATACTAGTGCTATAATTTTTCTTAAATAATTTATTGTTCGGAAAGCTGCGAATAGGTACCGTAAACTGTAACAATTGATTCAATTTTACGTATATGTCCTTGTACTATTTAAGAAATACATGTATAATTAAGATGATGCGATATTATTTAAAAGAGATGAGTAAGTTGATGGTATTGTCCAGGGCAATTTGCAAAAAGGTGATTGTCGTTGAGTTCTTTACTTTAAAAAGTGGCCCTACCTGCAGTGCAATTGTCTGGCAACTGAGCGCGAATTTTTTAACTGATTTAGTTTGTGATTTCTTCCATTCATTTATCATTCGAGCTGACATTGTATGAAGCAGGGCCGCCTGTGGTACTAACAATACTACCACCATCATAGCTATTATAGAGAACGTGGGCATAATTAAATATCCCGGCATTTCCACTATGCCAAAAAGTTTGATGGTACCAAAAAAGCTGATGACCACCATAAATTGTCCTGTGAATATTAATGTGGGACTCACAACCACTGCATGGCGACTGACCTCTTTGGCACATAGAAATAACATTGTATATGCCATTTGTATACGTTTGTCTTGCTTTTGAAACTTTTCCAAAAATGACAGCCAGGATTGCACATTTTGAATAAACAAGATTGACATCAACAAATAAAGTACAATGGAGGAAAGAAGTTGAAACGCTGCAAATAAACCCCCAACGGCTGCAATCAGTCGGAAAAGAATATGATCCCCATATGACGGAAAACCCAACAATCCAGCCAACAAATGTAGCAGTATAATTTGGTTGAATGGCGGATTCTTGATGGTAACACTCAGTACAAACAAAATTCCAAGAATAGCAGTGCCAATTATTAGAAGAGAGACCCCCACACCAACAATTCCATGCAATTTGCTTGGTTTAATTTTCTTCCGCTCTTCCTCGAAAATTTCTATTATTAATTTTGATAACATTAAATTACAATCAGAGTTTTATTAAACAATATAGACGAACATATCATATTATATTTAGTTTAACAAAAATAATTTTTATTAAAATATTGCAAATAAAGGATCTTGTATTATTTAAAAAAAAATCATCTGTATAGCCCATCAAAACAATGACAAATTTTAAAATTTCATTTTATTAATTTTATTGTTGATTTTATTGTACCGTGTGTCTTAGTTGCAACTTTCGTTTTGAAAGCGGTTAATAAATTATATATAACGCTGAGAAATGCCACAGCTGAAAATATTAATTTAATTTATATTAATAACCTTACCATCCAAAATACTGTCCAATTGCAGAACGAAATTAATTAGATACGGTATGTCGTCGTAATCCCTCATGATGCTTAGAGTGCACACCCAGCCTATGATCAAAGAAATTATTGCTAAAATTTCCGGAACGACTGTGCCCATTTGAATAACAGACGTCAAAACGCCAATTTTTCTGTTGACTAGATATATGAATAGTGCAATAATAAATAATATAGCCACTAATCCAGTTGAAAACACAAATTTTCTCCAATTTCTTCGTGTTACAAAACACTGCAGTGGAATCCTATTTTTCGTTTTGTAAAACACAATGTCAAAAACCGAAAAACAGGTTTTACAGTAAATTATGCTGTAAAGTTTGGCAGCCCCTATCATATATTCGTGAATCATTGCTATTATTATTGTTCAAACAGTTCAATGGAGATATTGTAATTTTATCCTAACAATGTTGTATCAAATAATTTCTTTAAGGTAGCCATATAGAATTTAAATTTTGAAACTACTATTTGTACTACATTTATACAAGCCTAATATTGCTTTTAACTATTTAGAGGGAACAAAAATGTTTAGTTTATTCTACAACTTTAAAGTTATTGCATTTTGAAATATTTGAAATGTTAAAAAGCTTTATTACTCATGAAATAAATATTTAAAAAGTTAAGATTTTAATATTTAGAATTTAATTTAATATTAGAATATTTTGAGAGTTAGTTTCCCTATGGAAGTTGTCGGATTATTGACCACTGATTGCTGTTTGTCTTTGCAAGTTTTGGACACTAATCGTTTAATAATTATCTATGATTATATTGCTCGTATTAGTATTGTGGCTTCAATAAATTTTTATCTACTGCCTATGTGTATAAAATGTAGAGACAGGAATAGCTGGCATTTGATACTTTTTCTCCTAACGGCTAGATTTTCTAGCATATTTTCTGGAGTGCTATATAGCAAGTGCTATTTAGGGATGCTGCATTTGTGTTATTTTCATGATTTTTGGGCAAATTTATATACTTTCAGAGTACATTTTTGGGTTGAAACTTTTCATAATCAAACTTCGATTGAAAATAAATATTTTTAAACTTCAAGCTTGGGTTGAAAAAACAAACAAATCCAAACATTTTAGAATTGGTTTGAACAAATGAATTTTCTGTGAAGGAAGGGGAGATTGAGTGGAATGATATGAAAGTATGGAAGCGCGTATTACTGGTCAGTAAAGGTTGGATCACTACTGAGAACGTTTTACTAAAATAACTGTCCTTATTAATTATTTTTTCTTTTACCGTACATGTTGAAGCATTAAACCAGAGATTGATTTAATCATTTTAGTGATATATGCTTAAAATAATTATAGTTGCCGATTTTGAGTTTTTGTCGTTTTCAAGTTGTGGATAATACAATATAAAATATGTTTCAATACGAATGCTTACTATTTAACTATTTATTTCTAATTTGGGTGTCATCACGGTGTCAATAAATGTGTCGCATTTACCCATATGCATGTGAAACGTTCGCATATGCAAATAATAAATAGCAAAAAGTATGTTCTATAATATTACGGAACTCGAACACATCCCAAAAGAAATTACTACTTTGATGCTTGATGATGATTGCGTGTACGAATCAACTTTAAGATTCAATGTAAAGAAACTAGAGGTTTAACAATAACCAAAATTCAAAAATGACAAGTTCATTTATTTGTGTCTTCTAATACATTTGTATTGAACGATTTGGTCATTATTTTGAAACTTCCATTTTTAAAACAATTATAATTATATTAGTTCCTCAATTTCCACCTTCACGTATCAGCTAACATATAAATAACCCGTTACTATATTCGGAATGAAATAGTAGGTACTTACAATTAGTAGTATTATTAAAAGTTATCTACAATACGATACAATAATAGGTATTTTGAATTGACTATAACAAAATCATTATTGATATCAAGTCTTGCGTTAACTTGTGAAGTATACATACAAAATACTTTATACTACACGGACACGACACAATTCTTTAAAAATTCATAATTTCAAAAAATAGAAGACAGTGATAGTAATTGAGATCATACGATTAATTTGATTTCATTTATCTCTGGTCTGAATAAGTATATGCTCACACTCAATTCAGAACAAAATATTTTTATGATAGAAATATCTCTCTAGGTAATTTAGTGTAAAAACGCAGCCAACAATGTTAATGTTAAGGGATATTTGACTCCTCCTCGACCAGCAATGATTTTTCAAGCAAAGTTGCTCCTTCCTTGTAGCGTTGGGCATTGTCGGAGCAGAATTCATAATACCAGCCCAGCTTTTTCTCACAGCGTTTGCAGAAGACGTCTCTCACAAAATGACGACCAGTCATCATTTCTCGAATTTTAACATCGCTGTAACAATTAAACTTTCATTCAGATTCTACACTCAAATAATTACACGTAATAAGAATTTTCAAAATTATTCGGATTTTTTGTTTTTGTCCATTTTCATTTTTACGATTCTTACCCATGAATGACATTGACGACACGTTTGAATAATAAACCTTCTCCGAACATCCCTCTTAAGTGGCAGCCCAATAATTGTTCTCGATTAGTTAAATTGCATTTGCACATGCAGTTGTACAAATGCCGTCCATTAATATGTTCAAAAAATTTCACGCCCATTATGTCCTGTGGAAAACAAATGAAATGCAGCAATTAGTTTGTAAAAATGAACAGTTAGTTTTACATAGCTACAGTACCTACATGGAATTTTTAGAATATCAGTATTTTCAAAAAAACATTTTTTACTCAGTAAATAAAGACAGCTGGAAATGTTTTCAGGTAAATAAAATGTTGACTCGAAAAATTGTTAATTTGCAATTGCAATATTTGTAATTCTTACCTCTCTGAAATTGAGCTGTCAACTTTGACGTTTGGAATGAGAATACCAGCTAAATGCTGCAGGTTTAATTTAATCATCAATTAAAAAACCGAATTAAAATTTAGTAAATTATTCCAAAAATGAAGTGGTAACTTCAATGGTTTTGTATCTTCTTTTCTTCTTGACTAGTTTTTGTCAACTGATGAAAATCAAGCGAGAATTGTGCTTTTATACTACAGCTCCTTTGTTCGTCGATGTTTCAAAAATGAGTTTGTTTGCTACCAGGCTGTACGCTGTGGGGTGGTACATATTTCATGTTTTAATATTTGTAGGACTTTTGAAATACACGCACGATGTATGTAAAAGCATTGAGTAATTGTAATATTGTGGACTTTGTTCCTAGCGAATGCGCTGTACCAGCCGACCAGCCTACTCCAGCATGTACCAGTCCCTTTGTTTGAACATTAAAAAAATGTTCCTTTGTTACGAACCCCAGGAGCAGGTACAAAGTTCAATCTTAGTCTTTGTTTAAAATACATTTTATTTGTACTATTGTGTACCATGAGCCCTTGATCCAATAGCGAGTTATAATTTAATGTAAACTGAGTTGCAATATTGTTTTGTATTGATTTATAAGCACTTGAAATAAGTTGAACTATGAACTATACTATGGTTATATTGGTCAAATGTTACATTTCGTGTAAAAAAGACTAATTACCAAATTACTGAAATTCTTAATGCAATTTAAGAATATTTAATTGTATTCAATTAATTTTATCATTTTCATACATTTAGATACATTTTTACTCCTATTAACTGCTTCTTCAATGTTGTCTCACATAATTGATTGAAGATCGGGATTTTTCACGATCAAAATTTCATAATCGATATTTTTCGTGCTTCGTTGTTGATCAATAAAGAATCCGTAAGTTTGCCAATAATATTATACATAATCAGTGCAATGGTGCAAGAAGAAAATAAATAATTTATATCAGCAAAAAAAGTAAAACAAAGTATTGAAAGTATTGATAATGATAAATTAATTAGACTTTGGTTTCCTGTTGGATTTATGTGATTTAATTTCCATTTCCTGTGATACCTATCTATTTTTAGTATCTATTTCAACTATCGCGCAGCAAAATTGAAATTCGAAGTTGTAAGATTTGGTGACATACATAATCAGGCACGTATCCAGGTCAAACATGGGGGGGGGGGGCTTGAGCAAACCTTTGTTATAATATAGATAATTTTTTTCCCGCCCAGGGCCAAAAAATTTAGCAAATTTTGCCAAAACTATATTTGTTTAAAACCCCAAAATGTTCTTCAGAAGTTATATTTTTTATAATCCCAAAATATGTATAAAAATACTTTTTATGATTGAAATATGTAAAATGTTTTTTGAAGTAGGGGTTCTTTGATTTTATTATACTAAAAAATATTATTTACATATAGTTGGGTTTACTATTGAAGGAAATAACCCAAAGTGTAAAAGTATTGTGCCCTTGTTGTTTTGTGTCTTTCTCATTGTTAGCAATCAACATCGTCATAATTTTATTATTGTAACTTGCTACTTACAACTACTTGCAAATGTAATTCCTATAGAGAAGACAAGATTCGCGTGCAAAGAATTTGGAGTTTTTGCATAGATAAATGTGAAGTAATCATGCAATGAAAAGATGAATTAAATAGTCAAAACAGTCAAAACGATCTTTTCATAACTATTTTAGCAAATCACATGCAAGACTTGAAAACTTAAATATTCTTGAAAATTAATTCAAAATGTTACAAAAATTGTTTGAAAAATTTAGTGCTATAATTTTTATATAATAATTTATTATTCGGAAAGCTGAATTACTGTAAACTGTTACTGTAAATTGATTGAATTTTACATATATGTCCTTTCACTATTTCAAAAAATACAAGTATAATCAAGACGTCGCTATATATACTATTCAAAAGAGATGAGTAAATTGATGGTATTGTCCAGGGCAATGCGCAAAATGGTGACTGTTGTTGAGTTCTTTATTTTGAAAAGTGTTCATACCTGAAGTCCAATTGTCTGGCAACCGAGCGCGAATTTTTGATGGGATTTAATTCCGGATTTCTTCCACCCATTTATCATCCGAGCCGACATTGTATGAAGAAGGGCTGCCTGTGGAACTAACAATACTACCACACTCATAGCTATGAGGGAGACTGCTGGCATAATTAAATATCCTGGCATCTCCACTACGCCAATTAGTTTGATGGTGCCAAAAAGGCTGATGACCACCAAAAATAATCCTGTGAATAATAATGTGGTACTCACAAGCCCAGCATGTCGACTCACCTCTTTGACGCACAGAAATAACATTTTGTATGCCATTTGTATACGTTTGTCTTGCTTTTGCAATTTTTCCAAAAATGAGAGCCAGCATTGCACATTTTGAAGAAATAAAATTGATAGTAGCAAATAAAATACTATGGAGGAAAGAACTTGAAGCACTACAAGTGAAGCCCAAACGGCTGTAATCATTCGGAAAAGAAAATGATCCCCATATGAAGTCGGATACCCCAATAATTCTGCCAACAAATTTCGCAGTATAATTTGGTTAAATGGTGGATTCTTGATAGTAATACTCAATGCAAACAGAATTGCAGTGATAGAAATGCCAATTATTAGAAGAGAGACTGCCAAACTAACAATTCCATGCAATTTGCTTGGTTTAATTTTCTTCCGCTCTTCCTCGAAAATTTCTATAATTAATTTTGATAACATTAAATTACACTCAGATTTTTATTTGACAATATACACCAAGATATATCATACCCATATATATTTAGTTATTTATTTATTAATAATTTAATATTTATTATTAATTTATTTATTTAAATATTGCAATTAATAAGGCTGAGAAATGCCACAGCTGAAAATATTGTTTTCAATTCTTTTTGACCTCAAACAAAATCTTCAATCGTCTTAAGAAGATTTGAATATGCTGTTAAATTAATTCAATTTTTCAAATTTTTACAAAACTCTTTTCTACAGAGTTCTAACAATGAAGTCTAAAATAATATTGCATCCTTAGCATACATAAAAGCATTAAGGAATTTAGAGAGTTAAACCTTAGTAGGAACCTTACCATCCAAAAGGCTGTCCAATTGCAGAACGAAATTGATGAGAGACGGTATGTCCTCGTAATCCCTCATGATGCTTAGAGCACACACCCAGCCTAAGTTCAATGAAATTATTACTAAAATTTCCGGAACGACCGTGCCTATTTGAATAACAGACGTCCAAACGCCAATTTTTCTGTTGACTAGATATATGAACATTGCAATAAGAAATAATATAGTCACTAAAACAGTTGAAAACAAGATTTTTCTCCATTTTCTTCGTGTTACAAAACACTTGAGCGGTATTTCATTTTTCTTTTTGTAAAAAACAAATTCATAAACTGAAAATCCAGTTTTACAGTAAATTATGCTATAAAGTTTGGCAGCCCCTATCATATTTTCGTGAATCATTGCTATTTTTATTGCTCAAACAATTTTAAAGAGTTATTGCATTTGGAAATATTGTCGTATTATAGTCGCAAAATAAATATTTAAATAAATTTAGATTTTCAGATTTTAAGGTTGAATAGCTTGAGAGTTAGTTTCCCCTTGGTGGTTGTCGGATTATTGACTATTTTGAGTGTTATTTTTCTTTACAAGTTTTGGGCAATAATTGTTTAATAATTATCTATTATTATTTTGCTCATATTACTATTGTGGCCTCAATGAAATGTGTAACTACTGCCTATGTAAAAGAGACAGGAATAGCTATAGCCAATGCTACTGCTACTTTTTAAACTATTTAAACTTTGTGTCTAAATAAATAGCAATTAAATCCCAATATTTCGGAATTGGTTTGAACAAAATAATTGTATGTGATAGATGGGGAGCGGCTGAGTGGAATTGTATGGCTAATTTAGTTTAGAGTTAAATACCAACTTTATATGGAAATATTCCACATTAAAAAAAATCCACTGCAATTGTGTGTAGGTACCAATAATAAAATGTCGGATTGCTGAATGTACAAGTTGATTTTTAGTACTATTTTTGCCAATTTTCACTACTGTTAATAGCGCTATTAACTACTGTTTTTGGTGCTTGCTATTCGTCGAAAAAAAGTAAATAGACAGCTATTTACGATTAAGCATGATATAAATACCAATGACTGTATAAATTATTACAATTTGCTACGAAGAAGATGTATGTACATAAATATCTTTTGTTAAAATGTTTTTTTAAACTTATATGTAGTGATTTAGCGTGAGTTGTTGGAAGAGAACGCTTTGTTATTCATTATCACGGAATCACTGAATAAAATAATACCTAACAATACCTAATACCTTAAAGATTAGATTGATAGCAATGCGGCAAAAAAAAATTGGATGTTTCACAGGCACACAATAAATTATAGAGGTTTATTTATCTTCTACTGGAATTTATGTAGTTACATGGTTTAAAGCGACGGACATTACTCCTCATAAGTTACCAATAATATTACTTGCAAGGCAAAAGTTGCTCGTTGGTCGTTTATATTTCTATTTAATTTTGTCTTAAAACCCCAACCGTCAAAGATTCACTTAGCCCTTTTTTCATTCTCAACATTCTCTGTAATAAGCTCTTTTTGCGATGACACCGACACCATCGCGTCGATATGAATAATAAATGAAACAAGGTTCTATGACGCAAACAATTTAAAATAAGACCATATAAAGGGAAATATTCCAAATTACTCATCACAAACCAAATGAAGAAGCCATCGCAGAACTGACATAAATCAGATCGAGTAATATAAATAAACGAGAAAACGTGTTTACAAGTAACAAAATGTCGGATTTCTGAATGTAAAGTTGATTTTAGCGCTATTTTTTGGCAATGATAAATAAAATGCGCTTCGCATTTTAAAATATGTAATAGCCCCCCCCCTTAAAATCAATTTTGCACAATTATAGCAAGGGCTCTTGAGTTGACGTACCGTGACTCTGCCGCCCAGGGGCAACCACAAGCGTAGCTACCACAGGGGTGTGGTAGCTACGCCCTATGATGCCAAAATGTAATTACAAAAAGGCAATGTGGTATAGAAATAAATCATTAATAATTATTTATTTCAAGTGCTAAAAAAGTTCATAGTTACATTTAACAGGTTTCCAATTAAAACACATAAAACTAGCCAATAGATGTAATGTATTTACAAACATATTTACAGTAGATGAGTTTATTTATTTTTGCACTAAAGTCCCGACTCCCGACTACCATAGGTTAGTCGGCACTTTGGTTTTGGAAAACAATTTTGACATCAATTTCTAATCGATTTAATTCAATTTGTACACGGTTATTCTAGGTGAATTGACTCCACCGGGTACTCGAGGACTTCAGGCTCGATTACTGGGTGGAGTCTAGGCTATATTCGAATGTTAGTCCAAATACTCGAGACAGAGTACTCGACGGCATCAAGGATTAAAGGTGGCTTGCAATCGATAAAATGTAGCAAATCGGTTCCTTATCGGCCGCCCCGTGTAAACTTAGTGGCATAAAAGTTGTGATTCGGTTGATAGAATGAATCCAGGGTGGCTGAGACTGAGAGGATATCCCTGGAGTCAAAAATTATTATTTGGAATATCTCCCTCTCCGACGCTTTTCTAGATCGCCACAGGTTGGCCTTGTACTTAAAATGAGTCGGAAACTTGGAAGATATTCTAAAAAATTATTTTTGGCTGCTGATAAGTACTCCCAGCTACCCGTGTTTCCTTTTATTAAATAGTGACAACGGATTCAAAACTTTTACTTATTTTTTACCATTAAGTTTTCACGGGGTAGGAATGGACCCATTTGCCCCATTTGATTGAGTACAAGCCATCGTTGAGTAAAATGTAGAAACTAGAAACAGTATTAGGTAAGGTACTTGAAAAGTAAAAAAAATGCAATTTAGGTATGTACAAACAAACTCAATAATATTATTGTAACTGCGTTAATGTGTCTATACATTTATATTTACTAGTATTAATTTGAGGTTACATTTAATTAATTAATTTTTTACAATGTACACATTGAAATGTAATGTTTTGAAAAGGCAAATGCCTTTACCGTAAGGAAACTATTAATAAAGACTATATCTATAATACTATATATACTATACATTTTTCTAAGTTAAATTTTCTTCTTTAAACCTGCAATGAACAACTCTTTATTTTAAGATATTATTATTGACATCATTTCGGTCTAAAGATTTTAGCCAACAAGTCACAAATCAACTGCCAAATAAAATATTATAAATGGTAGGTATTGGCTTAACTACTAACTACACTTTACTATATACACTCCACACTTTTAGTGACTGCGGGAGTAGATCAGTGATAACATTGTTTATGTACTAATTATTGTAATAACATGTCTTGAATTGTCACTTTAATAAAGCCAAATCATGAATTATGAACTTGAAGGTAGTAATTTGCAGAAATAGAGCTATTACGTAACAAAAAATAAAAAACAAGGGTCAACAACAAAATAATGAAGGTTAAAAGGTAATAAAGAAGATCCTACACTATAAATGCCATCTGAGATTAAGAATTAGTTTTAGTTCCTCATTTTTTCTCACCCTCAACTAACTTCAAGTATCTTTTGTGTCGACGCATGTGAGTTATCAATGCTTCTTTACTCATGCAAGGTATTAAACAATATTTGCACGTAAGTTCCGTGTCTGAAAGTACGGTCCCACTCGAAGTCTCTTGGTCCGCAGATTCATTTTCATCCGTATTTTCTCGTTTGAAGTCATTCGGAGTGGTAGTAGAATGTATAAACTTCATGTGACGTATTAAAAAACTTTTTCTCACAAACTTTTTATCACAAAATTTGCATTCATTCAGAGTTTTTTCTTGAGGCTCAATTTTAATCGGTGCTGGACTCTTTTTCGTGGAGCTGGTACGTTGTTTTCTCTCTGCATTAGCGGATGTGTACTTTCTTTTAGGTTTAATGTCCTCTGCCTCCTTAGAAATAGTATTCAATTTCGCATAACACGAGTTTCCCTTCATGTGTTCTAGTCTATGGTGCTTTAATTCTTGGTAGGTTGCAAATCGCTCATGACATTTGTCACACTCTCTAGATGAGATCTTATGCACCATGGTTAAGTGACGGGTGAGCATCCATTTCTCGGTTGTTTTGTAATCGCACATTTCGCAATTGACATACTTGAATGATCCAACACGATGTTTATTCCTCAAATGTCTATTCATGTTGTCAAATTTTGTAGTGTATTCGCATAGAGGGCATTTTCGTAGAGTTTGTTGCTTTTGGGGCTTTTTACCCGCTTTGTTTTTCGAATGACGTTTAAAATGTCTCTTTAAACTTTGCTCGTGAACAGTCTCAAACATACATTTATCACATGAATATATTTTTTGCATAGGTTTGTCTCCGTAGAGTTTACTAACTGGAACACCTTTGTCACGAGAAAGATTTTTGGGACGAGAAATTAGCGATTTTTCTTTTTTTTTCTTTCTCTGTCCAGTTTTCTTTTCAACTTGTGGATCCGAAATTTCATTTTCCTGTCCGTTCTCCTTCAATTCACATTCCATCTGTGTTGCCTCCCTGAAACGCAAAATTTTCCATTAATAAAATCATCAGACTCATTTGACGCAAATAAAGACCCAAGCAAGAGTTTAATTTACCAATACTATAATGACAAAATAATTGTCGATTCAAAAGGTGAAAAGTCAAATTGTGTAAAAAGAATGCATTATATTTAATCTCAATCTCGGACGAACAGACTTGACAAGCACCATCGCCAGTGTTCAAATAAACAACAAATAGGTGGTAAATTATAATAATGAATTTTGAATTGAAAAAAATCTAAACTTTCATCTTTAAAAGGAACACACTGAAACTTTCAGACTGTGAAGATGACGAGGTGGCAAAGTGGCAATACTAATATGAAATTTGATAATTTGCAGTATTTTTTAATTATTTTTTATTAACCATTAATGAGAAGCAATTAATTTTTGTTAGCTTTTAAAATTTAATACAAAATATTCCTGTAAAATGAAATTAGTACAAAAATTCAATATAATAAAAGCTGTTAGTTATTAATATTGCCCTTTTCCTGCTCTAAACGTTTATTAAGGATAATACACTACACACTGAGTTTTTGCGGCTTTTTACCAGTTTTCGCCACATGGCATGCCAAAAAGGTAAAGAGGAAGTATCAACAAAAAAGATTGAAAAACTTACGGGTTTTTGTTTTCATCATAATTTTCTTCTAGGCCGTCTTCTGTAGATTTGTCTATTTCTCCAGTTTTGTCTTTTTCAACACGTACAGTGGAACTGTTCTTTTGCACTTCCAATTTATTGCTAATTAAAACTGGTTGGTAGACCTGCTCTTTGCGAATCTTACAATGCCAGGCAATGATATGGGTGTCCCAATTCCGCCTTTTGTAAAATTCTATATCGCATAATGTACATTTATAAGACTGGCGAGGCTTTAGATGTTTTGTTTTTACGTGATGCAGCAAAATGTTTCTGTACGTAAAGTCGGCTTGACAGTGAACACATTGAAAAACTGTTTCCGTCCGAAGAACATTGACCACTGGAAGATCACGCTGTAATGAGTAATAATCCATAGTTTTATCTGTCAATGGATGCGAATGTTTAGCAGGTGTAAAAGGAGGCAGTTCACAGCCAACAGCACTGATTTCACTTATTTATTTCCTGGTTCACTGGACAAAATTGGACTTGAATTCTTGCGGGTATTTTATAGATTTGTAAGCATCAGCTACATTTTAGAAAATAAATAGCTTTTTAAATTATTAGGTGCTACTTTCGTCACTCAAAGAGATTTGCCTGGGCATGGGAGCCTGTCAATCAAGCACAAATGATTTCTATCCTTTGTGTAGATAATTCGTCCTCCTCGTGTTTTGTCTTCAACTTTTTGAAAATAACTGACATCACCGTCAACTGTTGACTGCACCTGCATGACACCTGAAAGAAACACAAAAAAATGAGCTCAACATGTAATGGTAAAAGTCAACATATAAAAAGTGAAAAACAATAAAACAATAATAATGTAAAAATTTTGAATATATCAGATATCAGCAGTAATACCTTAATTCAGATATTTGGAAAAAATTTCAATTTTACAACAATTTCCTATCAATCCAATTCCAAATTCCCAAGTTTAGGCTTTTGTAAAATATTATACCGCCGTAAGAAATCCCAGCAATGTCGTTGGCAGATTTTAGTATGTCGTAGGGGAAATGGATGAACAACCGTTCCCTAAAGTGTTTTCATTAGTTTGTTACAGAGAAACTAACATTTATTTTTGGTGAATGTATTGGTTCTTGGTTGGTGAGTTTTCATTGCATTGTTTTCAATAGTCAATACTTTATGTTATGCAATGTGACGTTTACCCCAACCGGCAACCAAATCCCAGCATCCATTCTGCTAAAGATAAGAGCCCGGAGAGAGAGGGGTTCACAAAAGACAATAAATTATTAGTCTATTAGATAAGAGTGTTCCATTTCTTCCGGATAAAATTCGTTTTCTACATCCAGCGGATGAAATGGACAAAATGGATAAAATTACCTATATGCCGGCATCTTTTAAATGTTTTGTTTATCTTGTTTTAATATTTAAATCATATTTACATCGAAACATAATTAAAGAAACTATTTAGTTAAATCTAAGATGCATTAGACAAGAGCCCATGAGCTAATTCCATGCTAATTCTAATTTTGCTAATTTTTCATTCCATGCTAATTTCTAGCTTAAATAATAATGTCAGTTTAGTGAAGATTGAAATCTGGGCAATACGAAGTCAGAACATTTTCGTAGTTGATGTGTTATTGTGTTTGTCGAAGACTCGAACGTGAAATTACGTGGAATATATTACACTTTGCGGGTAAAAATTGCTTCAAAATGGCTTTACTGGCCATATAACAAGAAACATGCAGTGTAAGTTTCCAAATTTGTAGAGGTGGCAAGGGGCAATCTCTCTCTTTGCCACTTCTCAGTACAGCGTTGCATGTCTTTTTTCTCAATCTTCTAAGTCAAAAAATGTCCACGAAAAATATTTATGAAACTCAGCTGGGTGTTTATTGCCTATAATACTCAATAAGACTTGGCAGGTTTATTGTGAAGCCAACTCAGTGAAAATAGGACAAACGTCAGCAAAGGATCCGCATGGAATCGAAAAACAGAATTTTAGGTAGATTAAGAAACTTTCAGGAATTCTCAACAGTCTGGGAATGTCCCACTGGTTCTGAATACTTTTAATTTTTGCTTATACTTCTATTAGCTAATTCAAAATATTAATGATAATTAATCTTCAAAATCCAGATTGAAATAAGTTAGTAATTGCAGTTAATTTAGGTCACTAATGTTCCTCTTTTTTATTCGTACACTTCATTTTCTCAATTTCTCAAATTATAATAAACTTAACTTTTGTCTATATCCTTATGAGTATGAGTGTTCCATTTATTGAACAAATTATTTTCATTTATATTTTTTGAGTCTAAATTATTACGGGTTCCAGAACATTGAATTCTTCGCCATACAGTGATTTTCTGACTTCAGCGTGGAGCGTTTTGGCCATTTGGGCATTGGATAAAAATCGTTGTAAATTGTCATGGCGCATGCCCGACAGAAAAAATCATTATGTGCTTTAATGAACTGACCTTTTCCTTTCCAATGGAAATATTCATTGTACAATTCATCATTTTGATCCAGTAGCAATAAATAAGCGGCTAGAGATTCGGGAGAGTTGAAATCTTCTACGTGTATGTAGGAATGAGGCGGTGCATTTGCTTTGTAATCGTCAGGATGTGCTCCCATTACTATTGGCACCACGTCATTTCTAAAAATGTAAATAAAATTTTAATACAAAATGTACTAGCAAAAGTTAAGGGGTACATTTGTCCCACTTATTTTAATTGTAAAGTGTACTTATGACTTACTGATATGCATTACTGTATAACTTTTCAGTAATGTAATCCCTGCAGTTTGCATTTTCGAATGCAAAATAAAACTTGTAATCTCTTTTCAACATTTCGAAGCAATTCGGATCACATTTTTTCTTTTCGGGCGAACAGTTACCGTAAATGTCTACTGGAATATATTGCCGTAGTTCTCTCATGATTTCCAGTCGTCTATTGCTTGCATGACAGTTGCTAACAATCCATGCTGCCAATTTGGTTTTTCCTTTTGCAAAATTTCTGCCTTCTATTCAAAAATATGTATAAATTCAAATGTATGTCTATATTAGTATTATATCTGTTAGTATTATATCTGTATAAATAATTCATTTATAATTAGTAGAAATGTACTTGCATTAATTACATATAATATGCAATATATACCACATGTAATTTATTTTTATTTACCAGAGTTCCCTTCAATTAACTGCATTTGTGTATATCAAGGCAGTACAAATAAATATTTTATCCGAAATAAAATTGAAGCTAGATTCCACCCCCAAAACTCACAAATCATAATAGAACGCAAATTATGGTGAAAATTATTGTACAAAGCAAGGACCATCCAATCCATTTCCCTTCTATTATGATTAGGGGTTTTTGGGAGACTCAGGGATCTAAAAAAACTTTAATTTAGTTATAGAGATACATTGTTTACGTGTATTTTGTTATGTTCGTAAAAATCACTAATCCAATTAAAGAGAATTATTTCCTTTAAAACCTTGAAAAAGCTGAAATTTTTATTTTTAGAAAAACGTATAATTGGAACGAAAGAGGAAAAAATGTCTGGGTGGTTTTTTTGTTTACTCAAAACTATAAGCGCTTTTAAGACATAAGAAGATGCTAATTGAATTGTAAATTTTAATTGAGTTTATAAATGAATTTATATCGGTAAAATTTCTTGGTCAAAACAGTTGCAGGTTTTTAGCATTATCAAACATTTAATTGTTTTTGATAAAATCATTTGTTAGATTTTAAATGTGATTTTGAATACAATTTTAGAGTCTAAAAAAATTGCTGATCAATTGTAAACTTAAACATTTCCTAACCATATGCGTTGGGCAGAAATTCCGTAAATTGCGAACGACGGGTATCATTAATCCATTTTCCGTAAGGCAGAGAAATGTCTGCATTGCTCCAGTACGTCGCTATAATTTTATTGGGTTGACCCAGATTTACGGATTCTACAAAAGGGGATTCTTCGTCAAAAAAAATTAATAATGGTGTCGGTTGTCCCGTTGTCGGTTTCAAAACATTGTCAATCATTTCTGCCGTCCTTTTTGTGTGGTAGACAACGGCGTCATAGTCTTGCAAATTTAATGACTTTGTTTTTATTTTAGTGACATTTTGGCGAACAAAGTTACACTTATTTCTAATAATGGTGTAATTATATGGGCACAACGGTTCCTTATGCTGTACAGGTTTGAATTGGTCAGAAGGACCATCACTCAATACAACCAATATATTTTTGACCTATGTATATGTAAAAATTCAAAATAATTATGTGAACAAAAATATGGATTGAATTGTTAATTTATAACAATGATTCAGACGGTACAAACAAGCACAAACCGGTATTTGATCTTCAATGTGGGATAGATATTCCATTAATTTTCTTTGATGATGAATACGATCATTTCTATCCACATGTTCACGGTTTGGGTTATGCCACAACGACATCGGGATTTTCTCGTTTAAATATTGTTTCGCTAAATTGAAACACAAATCACGGTTGACGTTGACACTGGTGTTACTGCAAGTGATGTTATGTATTAATCTGCACCATTTATGTTTAGAATAACCTTGGTATATAAACTCAAAGCGACTACCGTAGTAGAGTATAGAAAATGAAAAATAAACGACAGTTATACCAGACAGAAAAAATATAGTTGCTTGGATCGTTTTCATCTTAGTAAAGCTAGTTGGGTTACCTAAATACATACCAGTGTATAAAAGAATATTTTGACTAACATTGTATCAGTATCTATTTAGGCAGTTCCTAATAAATGATACAGTATAAATCTCTAATTCTACTGAATAAATCAACTTCAATAACATAGAAGGATTAAATTCACAATCATTAACAAGCAAGGCTGCAAAGCTATACACGGGGGTCATTTGGGAAATTTTCAATCCAGTATCAATGGGATTAGGTAATTAGAAGCTCTGTGTAGATATGGCATTGCATGCAAGTCAATGTCATTCAACTGAAAATTATTTAAATATGCTTCTGGAAATGGAAACCAGACCATTTCCATCTGTGAGAGTGGTGTGATGAACATATTAATTAGTTTGGTTGGGGCTACTGTTATTCATTATTAGTATTACCTGCAATTTTTGTTCCAATATTACTTAATTTTTACAAAAACTTATTATGTATATATATGGGTATAAAGACAGTCAATGGGTTACAAGTTGCAATACTAACGCACATGGATGAACATAAAAATTGTCAAAACAAAATCCTGGAAGCTACTATTACCAAATGGAATAAAAATGATGTTTCTTTCTATTTTTTATTCCAAAAGAATAGAATCAGTAACAAAATTTAACTTATTGCAAATTGGGGTAGGTATGTTGATAAAATATTTTATCACATATGAGCATTGTGCTATTTTCTTTGTTTACATTATTATGAAACAAATGAATAGTTTTTTAAATCGCTATATAAAGAGTTCGATTCTCCGTTCCCAGTATTTGTCTTTTCATAAAAGGCTGTGAACTAACTCATATATTTAGGAAAAAGTTACCCGATATTTAACTCAGTAAGTTAATTTTTCAAATATTATTATGTTGTTTTCCCAATACCTAAGGATATGTTATCCAATGTGTCGATTAGAAGTATAGAGGAAAAAATATAGTGTCTAACAAAATAATCACTGCTATATAATACAAGTATAAGCGTATTAAAACTCAGTATTTTAATTTTTTGTTAAGGTTTAAGAAAAAAATTAAAATCTAATAAACAGATTTATATTTCATAAAACTATTCCTTTATGTGGGCATAAATGAGTACATATTTAAGGTCCAATTAGAAAGTTCAATGTATATCATTTTGGAGTGCTTTGACTTATTTTTAAAATCTTTGTCATAACCGGCATGTAAATCATTCCTATAAAGTAGCCTTTGCTAATCAATTTTTGAAAGTTTTCCGATGGAAGCTATTTTTGAACTTGGAATGTGTTCCAACTCCATAAAACCATCATATTATATGGAAAGTTTGAACAAATTGCGTCAATCTGTTCTTGAGTCATCGCGGAAGTAAACGAGTATGGACAATAATAGACATACCACTCAAATCTTAAGTAGCTTTGTCTACTTGATAATCAGAATCGCAAAATTATAAACCATAATGTCTTTTAAAGTAACTGCTAGCGACCATTAACAATTAAAATAATGTAACCCCAGTGGTTACTAATGCTAAAATGGCATACATCATTTTAGCATTAGTGACCACCGGGGTTACAGCATATTGATCGTTAATGGTTGGCTTGCTTTTTAATCCAAACATATAATTATACTCATCTGTATAATTGGGCTAATAGTGTATTATATTATGTATGTCTATGTTATATGCATACATATAATGCAAGGTAGTTGGAACTATGTGAACCGTATAATATTAAAACATCATAATAATAAACAATAGTAATCTAAAGCATGTATATTATTAATCTGTTCATTGTCCAATCTATCTTGATATAATGAAGGGTACTGAAAAATGGGGATGGTAATTTCATTCTTCAATATTAATTTAAAAGTAATAATGTTTTGATTTCATTCCAACTGCAACTGTATTACTTATTGCATACTTGAATAATACTTTGAGAATACGTTTTTCTTATAATAAAATTTATTTACCATGTGAAAGAAAAACTTGATATTAAAGTTTTCATAGATATATAATGTTTGTCCGATTTAATTTGTAATTTTTCTATTGCGCGTCTAAAAACTTTTGACGTAATTGGTACTCTTATTCTGTTATTGACTTTACAGAAGGTTGGATTACCCGATGGTAAAATTGATCACCCAGTATTTTATGAAAAAATTTTGTAAAGTAACAGATTACATATCTTGTTAAGTTCGACATGCTATTAAGTATACCTAGCTGAACTGAGTTGAATTTACTTGTCAATATTGACCAAACTTGAAATTAATATTCATCAATACATTTACTGTATCATAGGAAATTGAACTTTTTTGTCATACAAGATAAGATTTAAGTAATAACTATATAGTAGAATTGTAAAGAGTTCATTGCAAAAAGTTTTGCAACCTACTTATGTAGGTATATAAACTCGGAGTCGTCATTTCTCATTGAACAGACATATTTGTTCTACTATTGTAACTAAAAATCAAAACTATGGGTGCAATATTTTTTCGTTCCTCAGGGGGAACATTTCCTGAGTTTACAGCTCAAAATTTAGTTAAAGTGATAATTTGGTGGGGTAATTTGGTCGGAGGGACTCCATACAAATGGAGTCAAAACGAAGATTGTGTGGTTATTTCGGGAAGTATTAAATGGTGGATATTTTTTGTCTACAACAATTTCTTTACGGCTTCTCTTTTTGTCAAAGGCTTTTACCAAGAACTCATTTGCCAAGATACCACTAAAGCATCTTTGTGTTTTATTATTGGAGTGATCGAGATAACCGTTGTTTCATTATCTTGTGCCATCGCAGCAAACACAGAGACGTTTAGAATACTTCTCAATTCTAGCATGGATTTGATTAAACGAGAAATGAGTAAATGCTGACTATTTTTCAATTTTTTAAAAAATGTGTTCTACCTTTTTCAAGAATTTTTATTACATTTTTTCAAGAAATTGCTATACCATTTTTAAAAAAATTGAATATAAAATTGAATATTTAAATTAAAAATATTTTAGTTGCAGAAATTCAAATTAAATGCTATTTGCAAGTAAGTAATTACTCGCCTAATGAAAATTGATTGTGATATTTAGAATGGAAGTCCTTGACAAATGACGTGAATCCTGAGCGAGTAATAATTTGGGGATGGTACTCTTTGCCTCTTTTAATTTTATGCCCGATTCGATATTTCCTTCTTTGCATAGTTAAACCTCATTGGCCAGTATTCTGGAGTAGTCATGTAATCACCGAATCGTCGCCGGCGGATAACATGGTGACATTTACTCTTGTATACATTCTTCATCCATTATTCTTATTTTGGCACGTTTCAGCAGCATTTGCCCATATTTGGTTCAACGTAGTGTCTACGGCTATTATATTTATGAACTTCTCTTTTCTACTTCGTGAGTTAAAGTAAGTTTATTCTACTTCAATTTTTAATACTCAGATTTTTTCAGAATTATAGCATAAATAATATCTTAAAATCGCGTAAAACGGCTTTTCGTTCTAATTAATAAACTTGCATTGATTTGTTTCAATGAAAAAAAAAAATTTGCTACATACTTGTCATTTCAGGTTGAACAAGAAAAACTACTCACTGGTTGATGATTTCAGAAACCCTGAGAATACACGAAGAATTTTTACAATATTAAAGATTTTCAACAAACTGATCAGCGCGGTGTATACTTATGCTCTATTGATTATACATAATGCCGTGAAAAGGTGTATTTATACTTGTAATTATTGCTGGATTCGTAAAAATGTCGAGATTGGATCATTTGCAACTACATGTATGATTATAATGTCAATTTTTTCATTGATATTGTGGTGTTTCATATTGTGGGCATCATCCATCGTTTACCATCAATCTCAAAGTTGCATCCACTCTTGGGTACATTTCAAAGGAAGAAACTCTTTTGAAAATAAAAGTATGAGAAAATTTTCGTTAGCAACCAAACCAATGAAAATCTATATTGGGCACTACTCATATTCAAAAAAGCGAAAAATTATTAAATTTTTACATTCCGTATGTGTTGGAACGGCCGAAATGCTCCTCACATTTTGACTGCAAATGGAAGTGCAAAGTGAAATTAATTTTTACTAGAATTGTCCGATGATAACTAAAGATTCGGCAGTACGATAACTGAAATGGTACCTAATTACCGATAGACACGGTAGCGCAACATAGAAAAATACATAAAATTAAACAAACCCTTCATCCAGCTTCATCCAGCTCAATATGTCGTTATTGAATAAAATAATATTTTAATTAATGAAGTTGGATGAAACTGGGTGAAGCTGGATGAAGGGCTTGTTTAATTTTTCTGTGTTGCGCTACCGTGTAGAGCTCGTTGTCAATGGCAGTGGACACACCCATGAAACAAGACACTTTCTCTACGTAAAACCTCGTGACGTCAAAAACCGTTAAATAGAAAAGAGGGCATAGTTACAGATATTGGTATATTATATAAAAATGTAATTCTAAGTATTTATTATAAAGAGTGTCTAAATTCCGTCTCTTAAAAACCTTACAGCCGTATGCTAAATATTTTAAAGCTAAATTGTTTTAACGTTAAATTGTTATATACTAGTAGATAACTTTTGTTTACTGTACTCCAGTAGGTATTTGAACATGTTTCACTTTATTTAAAGTAATGTTGGACCTCCATTAAAAAATTATATTATACATCAAAACACAATAAAACAAATATTATGACCAAACATTGATATCTAAGCAAATGCGCAGATTTACATTTAATAGTATAACAACGAAAAATGATTGTAAGCTAAGCGCAAAAACGGTGACTACGTTCATTAGTAATTATTATATAATATAGGTATTTATTTTGTTTTGTTTCAGAATCAGGATACCAGGTATTCTGAAATACAGTATTGTGAAGTGAAGTATACTAATAAACGTAATAACCGCTTTTGTGCTTACATTCATTTAAAAATACAACACAAGCATACAGTAGTGTTTCTTTCTGTAGTAGTTTGAAATTAAACATCTAATACTTACATATTTGTGTAGTTTTAATTTGTAATTGATACTTATGCGTGCACATTTTTATTGTTAGCTTTAATTAAGCCTAATTATAGGAAATAATTCTGGACCACTTTATTGCAGAAAAGGTGGATATCCTTAACTGTTGTGTTTATTTTCCCCTATGTTATATCAACGTATGTAAATACGTAATTATTTTACTTATTTCCTGGAATATCCACAAAAAATTATACCTACTTCAAAAAACGGAATAAATATTCTCGATTTGTCTGTAAGACAATACCTACATATTATAGTAACAGTAATATAACGTTTTCTAAATATGGACTGTTCTGTAAAGCGATTTCAAAGTTCTATAATTAAAATAATGAATGCCTAAATCGTAAATCATCCAACAAGAACGAAAACATTATATTTCTCATTATATTTCCAAGGACCTGATATTTATCACTACTACAAGTTTTTTGTCTTTGCAATTTGTGTGTTGCGAATAGCAATTTCAATAATATCTGACCCAACGTAAATTGCTCGTCTTTTTGCGTTGGTCTTGTTTATTCGGAGTGTGAAAATGCATTGAGAATTGAAACAAGAATATGAGACTTCAAAGTTTAATGCGAAACTGATCTGGATAAATTACTGCTTTGAACATTGAAACGTAATTGCTGTTGACGAGATCGCTGTCTGTTAATTGCGGATACAATACTTGAGGGTGGCAACTAAAATAAAATTGAGCTAAAATATCAAATGATTTGCAAAATAATGAAATCCAACAAAATGATTAAATAGTTCACTTGAAACGATACCTATACCTGTAAATTTCAAGACTAAGAATTTCAGGATTGGAACCGATATATTATCATTCCTTATACTCTAAAAATGCGGTATTAAGAATTATTAAATTTATATTTCCTTGGACTGTATAACAAATCTTATTATGATCTTACAGGCAATCATACAGTTAACGAGTGAGGTTGATATCTTTATGATATTGCATTAAAGTGTGAAATCACAGTTTATAATTTGAAATGGAAAACAATTATAAACCTTTATACGTTGGAGTGGGCACAGGTCATCATTGTATTTGGATTCATACGGAATAGGCCATTTCCTGGAAAATTCGTTATACCCGTAAAAAGTGCAGCGGTTGTCCTTTGACATAATATATTTGCTCTTAAAAATATCTGTTGGGTCTCACCTTTACTTTATTACATTAGGACATGACATGCACCACAGAAATTATCAATGAAAAGTAGGAATACATGCAGCTAATAGCTAATTGTAAGCTTTGTTTGTGGTAGAGATTGAGATTATTATATTCTGATGTATATATATTAACCTTGAATATATATGTCAATATTTAGACATATTGACGTCTCAGATTGGGGTTTAGCTCCTACTGTAATTGATTTATATACGACCATCATATTACAGGTATACTATTACACAGATATGAGTAGGTTGATGGTATTGTCCAGTGCAATGTTCATAAAAGAGACTGTTGTTGAGTCCTGTATGGTAAAAAGTGGTCCTATTTTGATTCCAATTGTTGGGCAACTGATGGCAAATTTTTTAACGGATTTAGCTCCTGATTTCTTCCACTCATCTGTAATTCGAGCTGACATTGTATGAAGACGAGCTGCCTGTGGAACTAACAATACTACCACACTCATAGCTATAAGGGAGAATGCGGGCATAATTAAATAGCTCGGCATCTCTACTAAGCCAAATAGGTGGATGGTTCCAAAAAGACTGATGACCACCAAAACCTGTCCTGTGAATAATAATGCAGGACTCACAAGTACAGAATGTCGACTGACCTCTTTGGCACTCAGAAATAGCATTCTGTATGTCATTCTTAAACGTTCGTCTTGCTTTTGCAATTTTTCCAGAAATGAGAGCCAGAATTGTACAATTTGAAGAAATATGCTTGCTGTAACAAAATAAAATATTACTGGAGAAAGCATTGGAATGGCTAGGAGTAAAATCCAAATAACTACAAACAGTCGGAAAATGAAATAATCCCCGTATGACGACGGATAACCCATGAATTCAGCCAACGAATGTCGCGGTGAAAAGTCGTGTAGGTTTGGCTCCATGAAGGCAACAGTTAATCCGAACAGAATCCCAACAATGACAGTGCCAATTATTAGAAGAGAGAGTGTCAATCCTATAATTCCATGCAGTCTGCTGGGTTTAATTTTCCTCCTCTCTTTCTCGAAAATTTCTGTTAAAAATTCATTTTAATATTATTAAACCATGCGGGACACTTATAATGTGTCATGCAAAATGTATTTGATAATGTATTATTTAATGATCGCAGTGAGATTAATCGAGTCGAGTTGTTTTAAGCCTGAAAAATGTTCAAATAAAACATTTTCTGCTTTTTATTTCTGCTAATCTGTAAAATATATTATGCTAAAAACTCATATCAGTAAGAAAGATTAAATGTAAGAGTAAATGTAAGATTGGAACCCTGGCTAAAAAAGCATTAGGAAATGTTCATTTATACTCCAATATAAATCCAAATTCAACGTCGCCAGATTTTCTGAACAATGAAAGGGAAATTTTATGTTAACGTTCAATATGTATGGACCTCATTTTGAGAATGAAACGAAACATTCTTCTCTGGTTTTTAAATGTCTCTTATATTACAAAGTTGTTTAAGTGCAAATTTAACAAATCACATTGTATACCCAAGAATCACATTTGTGGTCCCATGTAAATTTCCCACACCACATTTGTGGTCCCAGGTCCTAGGTTCGAAATGAGCAAAGTTTATTTTAAATAAATATAATTTACAATAAATAAGAAAATGGATTAATTGAGGGCCTTTTATAAGCCTTGTATCACACAACATGTAAGTAACACTGAAGTATCACAAATGTGGTCCACTAAATAACCCAGAGCCACAAGTTTACACTGAAGGACCACAAATGTGGTTCGTATAGTACGAAACCCTGGATAAGGACCACATTTGTAGTATAGGGGCTAATACATTGGCAAAAAAACATTTTTAATTTTTTAAAAATCCAATTTTGTCGTAGGCAGCTCACACAAGCATTATCATATAAATCTACAATTTTGTGACAAATACAAAAAATCCCAGGTAATTAGCTTACAGGGAACGTTGAAATATTTTTAATCAAAATTGAAAAACCACAAATGTGGTCCAGTCGGTATGTCGAGTATTAAGGAATATTGCATCAATTGCATAAATAAAGTATAAAGAAATTGATTGATTATTGAATTGAACATTACCATCCAATAGACAATCCAATTGCAAAACCAGATTAATGAGAGAAGGTGCGTCCTCGTAATCTCTCATGATGGATACAGTGCACATCCCGCCTAGGTTTAATGAAAGAATTGCTAAAACTTCGACAAGGAATAAGCCCATTTGATAAGCAGAAGTCAAATCTACTATTCTTCTGCTGGTTAGGTACATTATAAATGCAATATGCAATAACATGTTCACTAATCCAATCCAGTGCAACATTTTTTTCCATCTTTTCTGTGTTACAAAACACTCTATAGGAACTTCATTTTTCTTTTTGTTTAAAACCCAGTCAAAAACAGAAAATCCAGTTTTACAGTAAATTATGCTGTAAAGTTCTGTCGCACCGATCATGTATTTATGCAGCATTGCGGATTGTTATTGATTGTTGTTCAACCAGTTCAACGAAAAAGAAAAAAATCCGTAGTAACAATTATAATATATAATATATCAATAATTTTAGGTCAATCTACACTAAAGCTGTATATATCGGCACACACTAAGGCAAGAGCCCCCCCCCCCCGAAACCATAAAAAAGAAGTTATTTTATCGTAAAAGTGCCCAAAAATCACAAAAACTTTCGCGAAACTCGCAAATTTCTACACTTTAGATGGATTTTGGCTACATTTTTTCTCGCTTTTGGAGCGAAAATCGTCATCTATAATAACATTTTGATATTGGTGTCCTCCGCGACACCAAATCCTGGATACAGCCCTGATATACACGGAAATAAAATAAAGTTTAGTGCATTAATTGTAAGGTAAAAGTTTGATACTGCTCATTATGGCATTTAAATTGGTAGGTATCTATCACTATACAATGCTCTTTCAAAGAAAAAATGAATTAATTTCTTTGCAAATTTTAAACTTCTATTGCTGTTTTGAAATTCAGGTGACAGAGATTTTTAGACACTGTAGTGTGCCTTTCCAATAATTCCAAAAAATAGAAAACTTTGAATGCCTTTGAATATTTTTATTTTGAATGGTTTGAGAAGAAGAAGTTAATTTCCACTTTCGTAGCCTTCGAACCACCGACTATGTACCTAAGAACTTAGCGAACCTTTTACTAGATTAACCTTCATTATTTTTCACCTACTGCAATCTAATGCTTAAACCAGACATTTATGAATATTTAATCATTCTAATGATAGTAGCTGTATAGTTAAACCGAATTTCTTTTGCCCATATTTATTTGCCCATATTTATGCCCTTCTTTTCAGGTGTTACTGAACATTATTTAAACCAAGGTACCTATTATTTATTGCGCTCGCTTTAATTTTCTTGGCGTTACAATTTGTAGCAGTCAGTGTGCAAAGTGCGCATTATATTATAGGTACCTTATAGAGAATATAATCCAACATATATCTTTAGGGCTGCCCCAACTCTATCGTTCGGGTTCACAATTAACAAGGTCAACAATATACTGCAGGGTTAACTTGGTTTGGATTGCATTGGCAAATAAATTTTTAGGAAGGGTTGGATCCAAAAATTGTGCAAAAATTGAGAAACTGCCATTCAAACTTCAAACATAGATTATGGTAAGAATTCTTTAAACATTAAACAATAAACATAGAAAATGATTTTGTGTATGTGAGATTTTGATCGCTGCAAAAAACCACATTCTGTAAATTGGGTCAGGGTTGAGTTTCTGAATATTGGGTAAAGGTCATGGGTAATGTTGAGTTAACGATTGGTTCGGTTGCCATGGTTGAGATACCACGACTCAGCTAGATAGGCGGAAAAGAGTATAGACTAGGCCACTTGTCTAAATTGTTGTCTCTATGAGGACTTTGAGGACGATCGAATCGCTCTGTAGGTGGCAGGATATTGACATGATAATACATTTAATTTATAACAACAAATCGATCTTACAATTACAATGTAAAAAAAATTTGCAATGACCTTGAAGTCCCTAATTGATTTACATGCAGTCCATGTCCAGATCCTGCCATCTATCAGTGAAATCGAAGCTAATCGAAGTCCAAAATTCTAAATGAGACAATATAGGGAGTGAACTAGCCTGTTTTTTTCTGAAAATTGGTAATGGTTATTAGTTTCCATGCTTGAATAAACGAATAAATAGTAGATACCTAATATTCAGGCTTCAGGCATAAGATTTTGTGTTCCACAGACACATTATAAGTTATAATTTTAGCGGTTAGGTACCAGATACTGAAATTGTTATTAGCATTATCTGGCTCTACATAAGAAAAAGACAATGTTGATTATAAGGTGACAGTTATAAAATTGCAATGCTAGGTGTTATGTGTTATTGATGTTAGTGTCACTATGTCACTCAATGTGCGGACAATCTCCTGTTTAAGAATACAGTGGGAATAAAAAAAATCTATTTCCTTGAATTTTAAATTGTGATTAGATTGGTTGTTGTTTTAAATTGCTCAGCTGCTTAATAAAGCAAATAAGCCTCCAAATTTATGGTTTTATTCCCCATTATTCCAAAATACATTGATTTAAAAAGTGAAATACTTTGACCATTTAAAAAAAATACACTTAACTATATGAAACAGTTCATTGCTCACATGATTCAGACTGTGGATTATAAAGTACATTCATGCAATGCACATGATATAAAATGCGTCAGCCCTAAATAACTTTTATGATAACTATGAAAAATATTGTGCAATGGGTAAACTTACATTAGAGATCGGTGTACACTAGAGCACCGGATTTTAGAGCTGAGCAACACTACAGCTCAGCCTACATGTATGAAAAACTTGGCGACTCATGAGCTGCCGAGCTCTATGGTAGAGCTCCACTCATAGTTGTTGTTACTCTTAGTTTTTTTAAACGCGTGTTAACTTTTAAAAATCTGTCAAATTTAATTAAATTTGAAAAACAAGCATATTTAATGCCTTTCAGGTTAGGTACTCTTGATCGCTCAGTGAGTCGAGAGAAAACAGCGGATCACAACTTGCAATAACAATATTTAGCGGATGTATGAACTTTCTGTGCAAATCCGTCCTTTTTAGATATTCTATTGAATCTGGGAGGGGGTGCAGTGGGTGCACGTGCACCCTGTGTACCCCCCTTGGCTACGCGCCTGGGTCTGAACTATAGTATCGCAAAGTTTTAAAATCCGGAGTTCTGGTGTGCCTACATAATCTTTGACGTACGGTAAATATGCAATGTTAACAATTAAAGAAAATTAGTTTCGATTGCTACTGATTATTTGTGAATGATGGGAACTGCGGAGTACGTACTATTTATATATTCGTATCTATAGCATGTAAGTGCATTTACGCCTGTCTACAATATAAATTTTTTAACATTGCACAAAAGTAATAACAAACAACATCAATAATTTTTCAGCCGCGTAGCCAGAAATACAAGTTGGGGTGCACCGAAGACTTGTTTACAAAATTGATTTCTGGTAGAGTGAAATTCAATTATGAATCCATATTAACGGTGATGGAATGGATTCAATTCCTTTAAAACCAATTTTAAATGCATCAAATTCGCGCGAAATTGTTTCCCCAGTTTTGGCATTTTTTAGGCAAAACTTGCTATTATCTGTATTTTAGATATTATTTGCATTCAGGGGGGTGCAAGTGCACCCTGTACGAGCCCCTTTGCTACGCGCCTTTAATTTTTCTACTATGAGTATAGTTGGATATAATTTATATGTAATTTATGATCATAATGTACATCAGTTTTTCTATAGAAGGACAACATTCTGTTTATTATATAGTGGAATATTTTATGACGTCATCTGTTTAATAAAGTGGATGCGGAGCAATATACAGATAATAAGTGATGAGACTTTTATCATCATGTTGTCTGCAGAATTCGTAAACTGATGTTGACAATTTAAACTTTCAACTTTGAGATTTTGTCAGATTAGTTCGAACGACATCAGCAACTCAAGTTAAAATTAATTCAATGTTTTAAAAACTCTTGTAAAAGTCTGATAACAATCCTTTCGTTTATGAACACTAAAAAATTATTCAACGCTGTGCTTTTATTTTAATACTCATTTTTATTATTTGATAGCACACTTAATAGTTTATTTCAAAAATCACAATTATGGAACGATCAGAAGTGAAGTTTCTTATCCTTTTCTTAGCAATGATGATTTTGATGGAAAAAACTGTTGTTAATGCAAATACAGTTGTGACGTATATCAACAGCAATAATATTCCATCAAGAGCAAGAAAAGCAGGAGGAACGTATCATCAACAGGAAGTTCCTACTTTTACAAGTGATTTTTTTATTTCACTAATAAAATGAAAATATATAAAATATAATTTTTTTGTGCTATTGGATAATATAGGGATTTAATTTGACAATGACAAATAGTATTAATAATACCCGGTGATAATAATTTCTAGACAAAAAAGCGAACTACGGCCACACATATGAGGAGGGTTATGAAAAGAAGTGTCCTATGAATCAATACTGGCACATTCGTGGAAGAAGATGTGTCTCCGATAAATGTAATAATAAAGAAAACCCTACAGGTAAGCGTGACCCAGACACCGGAGAATGTCTACCAGTGGATTCTTATTCTAACAAGTTTTCTTCATCGGGTTATTATGGAGGAGTATATAGAAGGTAAAATAATAAAAATACAAATCTCAATACAATTAATATTATTATTTTATATCTTTTCTTTACAGAAAACAATTTTTAAATGTCAAATTCCGAGTAAATGTGATTTTTATAAATACTACTTTTATTTTAAAGTTGTTACACAATTAACCACAAACTGCGACCCTTCTATTGTTCTCTGCGTTAAGCCGCAAGGGTCACTCTTTTGTTGTACTTACGTCGAGATCTATTTCTACGACCGATTTGTTTTTGAACGCTAAGTAGAAAACAATAGATTTTCAGTTGAAATGACGAAAAAAGGGTTGCTCCATAATAATAAAATTATTTTTAATTCCATTACAGTTTAATTTCATGAAATAATTTCGTTTTCAGTACTGGGTATCTAAAAAAAACTGGATATATGGGTAGAAGGATGGGTTAAAAAAGTTGGCTAAACTATACTCATAATCATCAAAATCCAGCTTACCACAGTAAGTTGTATTAAAAGTTAAATATTGTTTGAAAGTGATTTATGAAAATGAAGACAATTAAATAGTTTTCGTTGTTAGAATTATTGTTTTGCAAAGTACTACTATCTAAAATTGTCCACTTTTTGTAGATTCATGTCAAGCTATACAAAGGACCGCTTACTATGATCTACTGCGGTAAACAAAATCAGCCATCCTCTGTTTTATCATGCTACTATTTAAACACTGTGTTTAGTTTTTAAATATTGAGTTAAAATCTTTAATATACGATGTGTATGCAAATAAATGAAACAATAATAATTACTATATACCCACTTATCAAGCTATTACTGCACACATTGATTTGTAACACAACGGTTTATAATTCTATTTGTCTTTCTAATAAAAGGTAAATCTTTCTCAAAATCACCAACAGAAAAATTGAATCTTTTTTTATGATCCATTAAATAGTTCGAAATACTTTAAAATGAAAAGTAGAAACACTTTCGACTTGTCCGTATTGTTATTGTTGGTCCACCCAATCGTTGTATTAGTATGTTCAACATACTAATACAACGATTGGGTGGACTAACAATAAACTTTACTTAATTGCCGATCACGAATTTACCAGTGGCGGAGGAATACAACGAAAAATAAAAAAAAAACGGCAATTTGAAGTTGGAACTACTTTGAAATTAAACTTAAGTATACTGAAAAATTATGAGTCTACAATCCACTTTAATTTTACTAGATTAACTTTCATTATTTTTCGCCTACTGCATTCTAATGCTGCTTAAGGATCGTATACACCACACCCTGAAAATATACAACACTGGTTATACATAGAGAATTTTTACTAAATTGACAAATAATTTTTGTATTCATTGATTTCTCTTGGAGGGAGAATAAAATTCAAATTCTGGCTTCATATTATTGTAGCTATATAATTTGTCTTTCATACTTTTATTTTTTTTTAATTTTTTTTTTAAATTTTGCGATTCTGTAAAGAATCGCATTTCTACAGTTTACAATTTTTTAAAAACTTAAAGTATATTATGAAAGATCATGTATATAGCTACAATAATATGAAGCTAGAATTTCAATTTTATTCTCCAGTCAAGAGAACTAATTTAATTGATACAAAAAAGGCCATATTATCATAAGAGGTACACACGGCTCTTAAACCTGACATTTATTAATATTTAATCATTGTAGTGCTAATAGCCGTATAGTTAACTTCCCATTTTCTTTTGCTCAATTTTCCTGCCTTTCTTTTCCGGTTTTATTGAACGTTATTTTAACCAATTGATTATTTCGCTCGTTTCAATTTGTAGCAGTCTGTGCACTAGATACATTTCAGTGAATATATTTCAACCTGTACCTTAAGGGTTTCCCCAACTCCATGGGGTTCGGGTCACGCATACAGAAAATGTTTTACTGTCCGGTAGCAGGATTTTTTCGGCCTTTATTGGGGCAGCCTTTATTGGGGCAGCACTTAATAGCAGCATGAGGCCGGCCCTGAACGACAGGCCACACGCTACCCTTCCCGGTAGCACGCTACCGCGACCAAACTGCCCGGTAGCAGCGCTACCGCGACCAAACTGCCCGGTAGCAGCGTTACCGCGACCAAACTGCCCGGTAGCAGCGCTACCGCGACCAAACCGCCCGGTAGCTGAGCTAGCGTGACAAAACTGACCGGTATCAGCCAGTGTATCTTAGAACAGGTTACCCAGGGGGCAGTTGCATAAAAAATTAGGATTCCAATAACAAGGATTTAAGGCATTTTTTTTACAAATCAAGCAAGAAGAAATGTAATGTAATAATTTATTAGTACCGTGAATATGCATCTATAATTTAATATGCTTTATTATAAAGAGTGTTATTGTTATTATGCTTGCATGCGAACTTCCCTACTCATTCCGGTCATTCCATATAGTACAAGCATATAATATTAGGCTCGGCACATACTTTGACTTGACACTCTTTTGTGTATAATTGACGCAATTATCTTGAACTGTCACACAAACAAGAATAAAACAGTAGTTTGTGCCTTGTGCGTTCTCCCTGGTTCTGAGGAGGGACAAGTGCTAGATGTAAGGTTGTAAGGACGTCTGGTGTATTTTTTAAATCATTCAAAGAACTCACACAAATTCTCATTTCACACAAATCATGTCTTGTTTTATTTCATGCCAAGTCTTAATGTTTCAATCCAACTAACCCATCATAGTTCTATCTTAAGTATATATTGTTCTTCAATTTGTTTGTACAATGTGAATTATTATATGTAATTATGTGGGATCAACTAAATACAAAATTACAATTAAAAGTTATGTTCATATAGGTACGTGTACCTACTAATTTCTCTCTTAAAAATGTATGATAGATATAGGTAGTTTGGTTAGATTGAGACTTTGAGACTTGGCATTAGTAAGTAATTAGTTAGAAAAAGACCTAAGTATGATTGTGTTTCGAATGTACTGACACTTGAAATTTTTAACAAGCCTTTAAAACAAAGAGGGAAGGCCTAGAGTAAGATAGAGCTGGGTCGGGAGTGTATTTTAGAGCTCAGCAGGCTGAAGAGTCTCAAAGCCCTTAAGAATCGCATCTAGTACTAAATTCAGAGCATACAGAACTCATTGATTTTGTCAGGGAAAAATAAACATAACAAT
>JAQFYB010001354.1:0-33576 GCA_034694085.1 Pogonognathellus longicornis | reverse complement strand
ATCATATACCGGTCCCCCAACTGGGGAACAGGAGCGTCACGACTAACTGTTAACCTGATTGTTGAGCCACCCTGTACTATACTGAAAATAACATTGAGATTTATTTTAATAGCTTATAGTTTTTCAACAACTGATTCATAAGATATTCATAGAAAAGTTTGATTATAAATAACTATTTATTTAATGTTATAGGAAAAACGTCTACTGTCGGATATTTTGCACAGAGAAGATTATTTACCGCACGAAGGAGCATGGTCATCCGTTTCTCGATTGCAGATTAGAAAGAAATTGGGACTAGGGGTTTGGAAATGGGAAATGCCTAAAGGAAGTTTGGACATTCTGAAATTATTTACTTCATTTTTCCAACATCAATTTGATACACTAAAGTCTGATCCTAGCATGGATTACTTCCAAAAATTTATATCGGAATTTTCTGTGGATTGGGGAGCTGATACAGAAGGTAGTACATAATTTTTCAGAACTATGAAGCTAATCATACTTCCAATATCGAACAACGAGCAATTATTTTAATAAAATGTTTTGTATTAATTTCACAAGAAATCTACATTTATGAAAAAGCCGACGAGGAAAGGAAAGCTAGGTCTGGATACGTAACCCCAGATTATAGCAGTGAGGAAGAAACAATTGACAAGGAAACTCAAGATACTAGCTATATAGATAGTCCTGAAGATGATAATATCTCTGTCTCATCTGTAGAATCTTGTGACAGTGATTTTAATCCTAAAAAGGGTTACTTGAATCCAAAAACGTCGAAGGGAAAATCAAAAATCAAGTCAAAGAAGAAACTGTTGAATCGTCATTCTTCAGGTACATCGAGTGGTGTTAAAGTGAAAGGGGATTATACAAACAGTAGGAAGCCTAGAAAAATGGTAATAATAAGATGTATTCATTGTGACCGCACATTTAAATATCGTTCAGCATTGCTCAAACACGAAAAGCAGACTCATGGAACTGGTTCGTCTAACCCTAACCCTTTGAAAAACCAGTATTGCGACGAAGAAGACAGTGATATTGAAGTGCTTAGTGTTTCAATAAGACGGAGTGACAGCAGAAACAGTGGTTGTAAGCAGAATGTTGCTAATAAAGTTATTGTAACGAGTGATAGTGTTCCAAAAAACTCTAACGGCATTGCTACTGCGGCAAGTGTTAGATATCAGCTAAGAGAAATAGTAAATAGTATTACCTTTAGAAAATCCAAAGTAATTGCCAACAAAATAACCCAGAATAACATTAATACGGCATTAAAGCGTCCTCGCTATAGTTCAAAAGAAAGATATTGCAAGACAATCATTTAAAAATAAATGTTAAAAGAAAAAGATATTTTGATAAAATCGAAGATGGAGAATTAACTGCGCTATATAGCTATGTATACTTTAGGCAGGTGTATTAAAAACATTTAAATTAAAAACAATTAATAATTATTAGTGTTCTCCGGTGCATGAGTGTAATGAAATTCAATATAATATAATTCATACAATTACATAGTGTTTTGTCGTTGCTTATGCTTTGCGAGTAAGCGTAAACTTTAAAATTATTTGTCAATGCTTGTTTGCAGTGGGTAATTCATTAAATATGCAAATATATAAAACTAAAGCTACAAAACTACTTTGAAAAATCCTCGTTCAGCTAAAATTGTATCTAACTAACACTTTCGTGCCTCAGTAAACTTTATAGTATAGCAGAGCATAATCAAAATGATGGCTGTTGAGTAGTGTAATTTAATTTGAATACCTAATATAATATTATGAGTGCTAATGGATTTATATTCAATTAAGTTCATTCTCCCATGCAATTCAAAGTTTTTAGCTAAAAACTATTTTATTTATTTATAAATACGCAATTTTTAATAAAATGATAGAAAAGAAAATGGTGATGCCAATGTCATGAGATGAAAAGGAATAGTGGTTTGATTAATGAATTTTTTACCATGTTTTATTTTAATCTAATGTAGCATTAATTAAACTAATTGTATAATGTTATCTTGTTAGATTTTCAACTGCACGTTATCACGTTGTCAGTGGGTAATTTATGATTAATTAATGAACTGTGTTTGATCTCGTTAAAACCTAAAAGAATTTGCCAAGTCACTTAAACTTGCAAAGTATTAAATGACAGGTTAGCGAATCAGATTTAATAATATCTAGCATAATCAACTGCTCTTGCCGCAATAATGAGACATACCTAAGAATGAAATAAATAATTCTCAATATTACAAGAAACGTGTACATGTATACCTGAATTTTAATCTGTTTATGTATAGATATCTTTTGCTACTAAAAATGGCATCCTACGTCGTTCTAAAATGCTGTGTTGATGTACACTAAAATCTCCTTTTATAATGAAATATACTGAAAATAAAAAGTAAAATGAAAAGGAATGGTAAAGTTTTTTGTACCGTCAAAAATATTTAGGAATAAAGACTCGTCATAGACACATTTAATGTCCTATTTCTCTAGACATATTGTATGACTTTTGCCATTAAGGCATTAACTAACTAACCTGTAATAATAAAGGTAAAGACGACTAGATGGATATCATTTTCAGTGTGAATAAAATTGAAGCTCGACACTTCTACTAATTCAATTCTTTATTAACTGTGATTTAAATGTCAAGATGCATTGGATACACTACATAGTAAGTACTAGTAGTAACACACACTTAAATTGAGATCTGTGAACAAGGGGTTAAAATCGCATTGTTGAGTATAAATGGAAAATGCGATGCGTACCCAGCGCCCAGCACTATACTAATAAACCCAATCTTCCAAACTTTTACAGATCCGCTCCCACCATTACTTTCTAATAATAACCTAACAGTTCTCGCCGCTTCACCATTACTATTTTGACCCTTTAATGGTAATATTTAACTAAATAAACCTATGTTATGGGATTTGGGAGTGGGGGTAAATAGCAAAATTCAGTCTCAAGTATATATGGATATTAACAAAAAAATATATGCTGTAAATTTGAGCTTTGGGCAAAATTGGAAAAAGTAAATAAAATTCGCGATTTTGTTACTTTTTTGTAAAATAACATTTTTTCCAGATTTCGAGGGGGGAGGGTGGGCAATTGCCCCCCTTGGCTACGCCAGTGTACATAGTAATTCATAGCTATCCTATCCACAAGTTTTACCATACATATTGACAAGGACTTAGATGTTAGAACAAGCAATAAAGAAATTGTGTTTTAAAAAACCTTATAGCACGGGGTAAGAAAAATGACAAATATGTTGTAAAACAATATTATCAAGCCAGAGTCTGTCTAATCTACCTTCATAATTGCGGAGCAAATGTAATAATTATTAAGCTGTTAATTACTCTTCATTTACGTATGTCATCTTGAGATAAAATTCTTTATCAGTGTTCACTGAAAGCTCTCAATATGTTTTTGATTTCAGTTGTGGCGTAAGCACACGAGACAGCTATGGTTTTAATTGCTGTCACTCTTTGAAAACTGTCTGTCAATTTTGTTAGTGCTTCACAATTAGAAGATTACATGTGTGGGTAGTAGAATGTTTATGAAACGGAACATAAATGTATGATTAAAGATTAAACTGTTTTCTGGCAGTCTCATCTATTCATCACTATCACTGCAGATGCTGCAGTTATAGAATATTGCTAAATGCTAATATACATAAAAAGCTTTGACGCAGTCTCATCTGATCCATAGAACACAGAGATCCATTATCTTGTTATTTAGTGCATGTACTCGTGCTCTGTTTTTAGTAATCCTACATAATGTTTCTTTGATCGTTCAATTCTATTGATATAGTGTATATTGTATGTATATGATATAGCATGTAATTGACCTGATAAACAGCTTTCTTTTTTAAATCGCAACAGCTCTAAATAATAAATACTTGATTAAGTTTTATAAATGAAACTCTATTTTTATATGTACATAACACATAAGTGATCGGTTACTATAAAAATTAGACTTATAACAAGGCAGGGTTATTCTATTAGTACATATTATAAGCACATCTTATCACTTTGTATGAATTGTCAATAAATGATACAGTTAATGAAACGGAACCCATGTCAAGATAACCTTATTGACGACTTTATAATGTACTTGTAAAGTTTATCAAGAAGTGGGCAAAGGTGAACGGAAATATACCAGAAATCATTAACAGTATACACCTCCATATCTATATATTCAATATTTACTGTGTATTTATAGAAATGCAAAATCTATGTATATTCAATTCCCTCGAGTAGCTGTCACGAGGGTCAGCAGCATATTACTATATTTGGTTATTAAAGTTAAGATTAGTAATTATAATTAAACAAGGAATAACGATGCTAGTATGAACATAATCATTTGCATTAATAAGCACAGCACTTTTGTCTAAGTGTCTAACTTGTTATAGATAAGTACATGTTACATACAGATGCTGGTATGTATAAAAGCGCTATACATAGTTAGAATATTAATGCTTAAGAAAAACACGTTCTGAAAGGTGGAATTTTTTTTTATGGTTACGTGAAATAAGTTCAGATTCCTACCTCTCACGTGTCTGTATGTGTAAATTCGCTATATAGATGTTTCTTTATACCTATGTATAAATAGTTACTTACACTCCCATTAACTCTAACGAAACCATAAAATCTGGTTTACTAATTTGCATGAAGTTATTTTTAAATCTGGACAGTCCTGTTCAACTGGCGTCTGACAGAAATGATGTATGCGTAATATCTGTTGTTATTAGTTCTTAATGCTGATTGATGAATACTTTCGCGTGGTTCTCATGTGATGTGTATGTGCTTTAGTGGTCGTACGGTCATTAATATCAAGGCGAATGGAAAAGTTCTAAAATATTTTTAGCGAGTACAATAGGTACTAAAGTCCGAAGATGAACTAAAAATAGACATGTATTAGATAATCATCAACATTCCAGTCTCTAAAAATAGTTTTAAACATACTACATTCCTTACTAAGCAAAAAATGAAGTTATTTTTAACCATAATATAAACAAGCTGTTATTTATTCACAACATAGTTATAAGTTTATAATATGAGAGATCAAAGCTTATTTATTCGATCGAGTTGTTTTGATGTCAAAACAGATCCGCCAAAGTCTGGAATTTGAAGATTACAAGAGAAGGGAAGTAATGGTAAGGGCATACTGTTAATGGCCCAAATATATCTCAGTATTATGTTCATATATCTCAGACTTCTCAGTACTCTATATCTCAGTCAATTAAGCAATAATGACAATGACACAAAATCTTTTTGTCCAGACGAAAGACGTGCACGTGTTCGTTACATTACCTTATTATTATTTGGTATTTTGGTATACACAACAGCAAGGAAATTAGAATTTAATTTACAAACAAATGACGTGCTATGCTATGTATTTGGATAGTGTATTAGAATTAGAAATAGCCAGATTGGAGTAAGTTATCGTATTTGTTGGTAATAGTATGTAATGATAATCCAGGTAATTATTTAGAAGTAGCCTGTTGTATAACTCACATATACTAATATCATAAACGTTTTAAGTGGATTAAGTAATAAATACGATTTATGACGTACTACCTAAAGGAAGTCTATCTGTTTCTGTGTTTAATTTAAACTATTTCCTGATTGACGATACAGATTATTTATTATTATGCATCCTTGCGATTCTAGTTTTTACTCCATAATATTTACTCTATGTTAATGTAACCATTTGTACTTTAGTGTCTAAACAGTCTGTCCCGATATTGCCACTAATAATAGTAATGACAATGACTATGACTGAAAAAAATAATATATAATAATATGCAAGAAACATGACATTACCTCAATGTTTCTTGATAATATGCAGAAATAGGTATCTCAAAACAAATAGAAACAGATTTTGGTCATTAAGTCATTAATAATACTTTACATACAATCATATAATTCATAACTTATGTAAACATAATCATTGAAAAATCTGCAATATTGTTTAGGGGTGAAACTAATATCTTACGCAGCTTCCCCTATCTAGTTTTTTATACGTAGTACAAATTACCTGTTTACACTTTCGATTTAATGATGTAAAAACTCTGAACTGAGATTCATGGGATTCATAGGCACCTGACTTTAGATTAGCTTTAGCAACTAAAATCAACACATGTAAAAATGTATGAAACATGCAAGGCAGAATACTTGCATTTGCAGCAACCAATACACCTCACCTACAAATCTGGCCGCGATTCTGTGACATATATACTTTAATCGTTGGCTAACGAATCGAAGGACAATCATGGTAGTTAACTAAGACCCCATTTATTAAACCATTTACTGATAATATTTTGCTAAAAAGTTGTTGCAAAATATAATGTTAAAAACAACTTCCTGTGTGTATTGTTCACATAATATAGGACCTATATTATTATTACTATTACATACTTAATACTTACCGGGAACTTCAGCGTAATGTTCAAATGTCCTTCAATGAATAATTAACTACAATTAGGTTACGGCAAAAGGTCGACAGAATGGACACCTTTAAAAGTGAATTACTGACTAAAAGAACCTGAATGAATTTTTAGTGATTAGATGTTTGTAAGTAAAGTTTAAATAATGTATATAGCTAAGCCTGTTTACTTAAGCTTCTAATGTCTAAAGGGAAGAAGCGGAAGAAGTAAATGCTTACTAACAATAAGTACGGTTCTACGGACCCATACCGAACCTAGGAAACTAAGACTAGAGGAATACCTTCCCATAAAACTTGGACATGTAGACAGGAAACGAATGTTTAATATCATTCCTCGGTATTTGGATAGCATTTCGGATTGTTACAGCTAATTTTTTATTCTGCGTGTCACAAGGAAAGAATACCTATACATATGTAAATAACACCACACTTCTATGTCAATAAATTGCATTTCCTTGTCCAAACAAATAACACTTTTTATGATGCATCGTATTACATTGACTTTAGTTAAAACTAAGGTAGTTATAATCTAAGCTTATTTTTCCCGTGATGTACCTAGGTAGGTACTAATAATTGGTAGGATCAAATTTATAGACGTGCTTACAATCAGGTTTATATGGCCATGCTTTTAAAAATGGAAAATCGCATGTCTATGTGTCATTGTCATACTATGTGTATGTAGACACTAGGCTCTAGGGCTTTGGACCTAATGTTGGTGAATGTGTCTACTTCTCAGTGTTCCCAGTTCTAAGTTACCATCACGTGAGTTGGCTGTATACTGTGAATACTGTGTACTTCAGATGATGAGATACATGTAGTTTTCACATATTATTTCATCATGAAAATTCTATAGGCATAGCATCACATATTATTTTCGTTGGAGATAACGATTTTGATTTGCCTTTTGATAATGCTGATGGTACTTGATTTTGTTATTGCAATATGCATATCTACTTAAAAATAACATCAATAAACTCAGTTATGGTTAATTTATTATATCTATGAATTGTCAATCTGTCATATGTACACAGTACACACCTACCACTCATCAGATTTGCACACTATACCATGTATAATGCTAAACAACAGTGACTTTTGCATTGTACAAATTACGTTTTTGCTTAACTTTGCAATAGACTCCTGTAGTGAAGGATAAGATGCATAAATGATGAAACATCATAATATTTTTATGCTAACACATTAAGGATGCTGCTTCTAATAATATGCCTACAATAAACTAAGTAGGTATATTTTTATTTTTATTTATATTCCAGGGTTTAAATTCAAATTACTAACTTCTATGCAGCACAGATACATTACATACATAATTATATGTATATATACATAAATGTGTGAAATGCTTTTGTTACAGATAATAATACTGTGGGCTTAACTTTTGTAGTTTGTTGGCTTGATGGTCTACTTACATAAATACAATTGTTGGGTGCTAAACGAAAAAGCGCAAAATGCCTTTATATAGTTTATATAAATAGACCAATAGAAAATAGCTGAAAGAGAAGTATGTGTGAGACGAGACTGACACAACTCAATAACTCAGCCCTGTGTGCAAAAACATGACATGTTGTATTGTAGACATCAATATTGTATACGCATTTAATTTACATTTACATGTAAACGTATGCAGTAAAAGTATATCAAGTATAATGCATACGTTCAATCATGTAGATAAATATTTCATTTCCTAATGCTTACAAAACAAGTCGCAGTCACTCAATAACAACTCTGTTTGTAAAGTATCAAAAGTTCAGTTCAGTCTATTAGTGTAAGGATTTACACTACTTACTACGTTTTTGTATTAGTAGTTGATTGGTTGAGGAGGAAATAAAAAATCGTCTGCTGCCTGTATTCGATTTTATTGAGTTTTATAAGATCTAAGGATCGTTGAGACAAGAGAGACTGACATACAGGTGCTCAATGCTCAACACATACAAGTCTGTCACAGTATAAGAAGCCTCGAGGAAGGAAAGCGCTTCGTTATTAGCATTCAGTCTGCTTGCAGTTTACTACGAGCATCGTCCGGAGCTTTACCACATTTACATTCGCATTCATAAACTGAAATTCCGTTGCACAACACACTAAGATTAGATAGTGACACAGACAGCGACAGTTTAGTCGCTTGATACCACACACTTAACATTTGGTACGCGACAAAGCAAGTTCTCAAGTCATACTGCCTCTTCTTGAATGAGGATTCCATAAAAAGTTTCAGCAAATCTTAAGTTTATGTAGTTATCCATATATCGCTAAACGGAATATCCATTTTAATTCGAATGGTATTTAACGGCATTTCTGAAATAGCTACTTCAAACAAAAGAAACATACTAACTAACAACTAATAGAGCTAAAAAATTTCTACTTCTGGTTCTCTGCATATTAATTATTTTACCGTTTTAGTTTTTATGAAAACTGGTTATTGTGTTGTATCCAAGTCGTGTCATCGATCGTGAACACTGCAAAATTGTTTTATTACGTTCATAGTAGCAAAAAGAATCCCTTGCGTTTCGAGTCGCCTATAGGTATGTGTATTTTACTAATATATTGTAAGGATAAGGATACATGATGATATAATAAAATAATGTGTATCATATACCTACTAGTTAACCATTTATGTAGAACGAGGAAAGATAACGATGAATATATAATGTAAAAGTTTATTTCATTTTTATGTAGAAACATGAGTTCTCAAAGCAGTACTTGGGGTGCATCGTCCAATTCCTTCATGAAGCCTAACGAGGACAATTCCTCTTCATCGAACAAAGGCGGAGCTATTAACTGGATGCAAGCGATCAGCAACTACCAAATGGAGTTGCAGTACGAATCATACAAGAAAAAATATCCTATTTACACCATCCCTGAAGAAACAAGCACATCAAAAACTAAATAAACGCATTATAGCAAAACAATTCGATTTATCTGTAGGTGTACCTAAGTAAAAAATATCTATAAATATCTGTAAGTACGAGTGAAGATGTTTACGTTTGCATGCATGACACGTTAGTCTAACCAGACTACAATGTGTCATTATTTCTCTATATACTTTCTGACATTCTCCGTATTATTCATTATAGCGAATACGTGAATATATTTTGTATATACTTGTAATGCACTACATGTACGTGTTGCATTACGCTATACATAATCGAGGCTAGCGAGAACGAGACTATATTATTACGAAATAAAGTTTAATAGTTCTTTTCAGAGAGTTGTATTGTATATAAGGAGTCGATTCTGTTATAAGTAATTTATTATGTAAATGTATCCAATACGAAAAGGAGGGATTGCAGGGACGAGAAAGAGAGATTATTAATTGGATATTTAATTTTTTTCTCACTATTTGACTGTTGGTCTGTTAAGGTTGTTGGATCAGTTTAAGGAATACTTAGTTTCGAGTAAAAAATACTGATTAAAATATAGAGAAGAATGTACATTAACATAAGTGCTAAACCATTTCATTTGCGTAGTTAGAGTTTTTTATATCATTTGCCTCGACAATAAATGTTGTTAAACTGCTATTTTAAAAAAAGTTCTTTACGTGTTCATTTTATTTTCATATAATATATATGTATGTTCATGCCACGAAAAACTGTCTTAAGATAAAGCGCAATAAGATAATACATTCGTACAAATAGGTTTGACCAGAAAGGGCAGTCTATTTCAGATTGGTGTTCCTCGTTGTTTATTCAAACCAAATGCAAATATAAATAATTCATTTTAATCTACTGTAAGTGTCAAGTGCGCTTAATGCCTATAGATACATCATGGTCTATATAAAGCACTCTGTAGGCATCAGTCTACTTGTCACTATCGCCGCTTGTACTCGAACTGTTGTAAAAATTTGAACAATATTGGCCTAATTATGTGAACGCAAAAATCAATTTTGCTACATACCTCTCCAACTCTCCATAGCTATGATATGTCTGGTAAAGAGGACTACTTTTAATACAATAAAGAGATACCTACATATACAAAGTAGTTATTCCATTATTACAATATTATCGTAGTGTATATAGGTATACATTACAAGTATTTAATTTATGTATGTGTTCAAATCAAACTTTTTATATCATGGAATAAAAGCTGATATATTATTGCCGCCCCGTGCCCATCCTACAGCTAAGTACGTGATACCATTTCATACGTGTACCATGTACTCATGTACCTAACACACCTATTATTTACTGTAAATGTATGTAACTACACAGCAGATATTGATGAATTTTACTGTATTGAAGGCAAAAACATGTGTAATCACAAAAATAGACACAAGATGTGTCAATTCTTATCCATAGAATGTTAAAAATGATATTTGCATCTATATATAGAGCCACAGTCTCATATTGTGTCCACACATTTTACTGATATGCAAAACCGGTTGTTTAAACAATGAAATAGACAAGATAGATATTATCGTCTGGTACTGGACTGGGGTGTACAAGTTACGTATTCTTTGATTTGATTTTTTGTAATAGAATATATTATTATCGAAACAAGTACAACTGCGTGTATCCTATAGGTAAAATGGTTAGAATATGGCAGTACAAGTCTTGTAATTAATTTTTGTATTCTTAGGTACCAACAAATATTCTGCTACGACGTGATTTGTATCAGCAAAAATTATGTATGCAACAAAAACATCATTGCCAATGAAATGAAACGAAGTTAGCTATTATTTGTTCGCATACCAAATGTCCAAATACCAAACATGCTCACATTTTCAATTCTACTTACATGCATACCTGCCTTCTTGGTGAAACGATTTAATATGCAACATCTTGAATAATATAATTGTACATATCTAGCTAGGTATATTATTACTTACAAATACTATTACAAATAAGCCTTATACAATCTTTATTCTTTTCTCATCTACTTAATTGACGAGAACCTGTGCTCAGCACTAATTATCAGCATGTAATATACAACAGTATCATGAGCTCAAAACTGCCGTTCATATCAGTTTAAACACAGTAATTGTCTTTACATTTATCTAATTTTAGTAACAATTCAACAGATGCGAATAATACTAACAATGTGACGATTCAAGTCTTCAAGGCTATACTATGTATTATGTAAACTTATCTGTAAATACATGCAATCCTAATAGGTAGTGTTTACTTATTCCACTACTTGTGCAAAAAAACTGTTTACTGTTTACCAAACCAATGTTAACATTCTATAATGAATGAGCCAACAAGCGTTATAGGCTATGGCTAATGGCTGCACACTGGATACATGGTTTACAAAAACTGATTTTACAAGGTAAGCTATGAAGTGTTTGGCAAAAAATATTTAACTTACCAAACATTTTTTCCTTGTAGAAGAATTTATGGTTGTTTAGAATAACACTCTCGGAATTTGGCACTAAAATAATAGGTAGGTACCTATTATTGCATAAATTCTATGTATATCTTTAAACAACTTATTTGTTGTTAGTAGAAAAGTAGGAGCACTGTTTACAATTTAACCTTTTTCTGATGCGGAAATAGTACTTCTGTTGTTTCCTATATGACGGCTGTAGAAAACCCATAATTTGCCATTACATTCATAGTTACCTATATACAGTATTAAATCTCCTCTACTTTCCACGAAAAGATACTTAAAATTACTTTATGAATTGGTTCCACTTCATCAAAAGTTTATTTTCAACCTTACAACATGTAAACAAACTGGCCCATATTACACAATATGAAAGTCTCAATCTCAATCAGTTAGAATCCGCAAACGGTTGTATCAGAATTAAGGTTGTTTGACAGGCATCACAATTTATAATGATGCTACTGATTACTAAAAGTGTTGATGCGTGTCTCAAGCCTCAATTAGTATTGTTGCACAAGATATTAGTAAAGAGTATTTTATGTTCTACAATAAACATGAATGGGAATCGGATCAGAAAGTTCTTTACTGGTTAAAATTGAAACTCTGAAACTGAATAAGGATTTGCAATATAATAAAAGTGGCACATATGAATATACAGTGCGTTTTTATTCTGTGTATACATTAACGTTTAAAATAATATTTTAAGCTAGTAAATATGTATACCACTAATATAGTGTAGAAAAATAATGATTTTATATAGTATTATTATTTTGATAAACGAAGGCCAAGGGCTAAGGGGCATGAATGCGTAATTATGCACTGACAAAAGTGTAAGTGGTCACGGTCACGAGTTTATGTTAATTCTGTCTATACGTTTGTATACTTTCTTCAATACACACATTGGGCACATACTATATTATGTATACATACATAACATAATACGATGATTCATAAATGCAGTTTGAATAATATTATGTAATGCAACTAACTTGCAGTTTTGTTACGTGATGTACATTCGTACTCTGTACTATGTATTCTAATCTATCTGTACACTGTATATACCTACGAAAACTTCAATATGCTAATTATTTAAGCAAAATAGTAGTAGCAAAACAAATATTATTAGAGCACTGGTATTTTAAGCCTTGACACCTAAACACATCTTTGTTTTGACTTTTGAGGTGATCATGAGAGTTCATTCATATAAAATAATCTGTCGACATTCGACATAGTGCACACAAGTTCAAAGTACACATAAAGTACACGTAAATAAAACTGCATGAGAAATCATGAGAAAAGTTGCATAAGCATGGACTTCAGATGTCTAGAGCGACCTCGACTACTCTGTATACAAACAGAATGATCCAACCAATATACCTCCACGTACTGTTAAACTAAGGTAGGTATTGTATGTATGTGTAGGTTGCATTGCAGATTGCAGTACATACCTAGATTTTATTGCTTAGTAATAATTTTGTTTACAAGTTACGTGTGCCATTACACGGTATTAAAGGTATTACTCATCCATCCTAAAGCTTACAGTTCTGTGTACGTTTATACGGTAGAGTATGTACACATTTCTTAGAACGTAAACGTCAACACAAAATCTGACGTAACATAAGTGTACAGAATAGAAATTGAGTCTTTAGAACTCATTCTATACACTACATACAGCAGACAACAAGTAAATCGTGACATTATTACCAAAGCTATACAAGAGAACACATCAAGAAAGAAAGTTTTGTCATTTACCCAAAAGCAGCCGCAGTTTTGAATAAGCCTTAACACAAAGTTGAATAAAATGTCAATTTCGCATAAAACACAGTGCAATTTTTTGACTTTCCACTAAAATTCATATAGCAACAAGCTATACAAACAGCAGAAGTGTTACTTACACAAAGTGCTGATCGGGAGATATTTCATGTTGTACAACAAGCGTTTGTTTATACCTCATTTTTCAATGTATTCACACAGTGAAAAAATATTAAGCAGTGAATCTCAAAATAGTCTTGGATTTGATTTTAATCCCCTCCTGGTGGAGAATTTGCGAGCATCTCATTTTGTCAAAACCGAATATCACGATCGTCATTCGAGTTATCCGTCCCTCGTCATACAACTGTCGATCAAAGCAAAGCGCTCAAAAGCGGCGAGACCTTCCGAGCTTTGTTGGCGGGACATTACGCAGCTTGGAGGTATTGCATCAGCCTGAAATAATCCAACACTTTGCTTACGGAAGTGGACAAAATAGTTGGTCACACAATTTAATTGTAATTTAAAGTAAATCGAATTAATTGATTAAATGTTTGTATTTTGTTCCATGTTGTGCAAAACAGGAGAAACGGACGTGATTTGTGATCAGTGTGGAAATTTTAGAACATTTAAATGAACACATTAGTGCACGTTGCAATTTTTCAAAATTAAAATGGAAATCCAGCAAATCCAGCTGTGGGAAATTATTGTGATGCCCAACGACGACGATACTGAAGACATTCGTCGTGGTTGTTCTTCGAAATCCAAATTACCCTGTGTTTCAGTTGCCCCTTGTAATACGATCAAAATAAGCAGTAAAAATATGAAGCAAAAGAAAAAGGTAAATATGAGATAGATTTTATGAAAATATTAAATATGTTAACCCTAAAATGACCTTGGTGCGGATACGCTGTCCTGGTACAATATTCATTTAAAAACAAAATAGTTCGCTTCGCTTGAATATTAATTAAAATATGAAATGCCATTTCCAAGGATTATGGTGGATTATGGATTTGTTACGTCATTCAAGTTGGGTTGGGTTGCATTGCATTACATGTATGTGGCGTAATTGGGAGTAATTACTATTGATTACATTTACCTAATGCTTTGCAAAATTATCTATATGTGTATTCAGTATTCACAGTTTGTAATTTGTTTTAAAATTTTAATTGGGTCACTAAAATGAAACATGAGTTTTAATTTATTTTATTTTATTTGCAGGTACGTTTTGACAATGACAATCTTGTCAACATTCTTGAGTTCGAAGATGATGAAGAATCTAAAGACTCTAGAAAGCGGTACTGGGAATTATTTGCTATTGATAGAGCTCATTTTTATAATCGTATTCTTAATCACCAGGAAAATCTAAGTCAAGTTCTAACACCGAAACACAGAGAAAGTATATATCAACAGCGTTTTGAAGAAAAATTATAACGAAGGAGGATTCTAATCGTCCAATTATATATACTAATCAATATTTACAAAACCATGTGAAGTTCAATATATTTTTGTTGCACATAACTAAGTAAAAACTTTTTGTACCACTCTCGTAAGCCTGCATATTTGCAGAATACAGAAAGATACAAACATGCTTTCTTGTCAGTTTGATTGTGACAAAAGGACAACAATAAAATTGTATTACTACTATTAACGTACCAATATGTATGAGTTGTAGTATGGCGGATTAAGAATGAGTGTTTAGAATCAATAAGTTTCATGATACTGCTTTTACGTTTTATGATCCACTTTGATTCGATTTTGTAATAATTTATCAATAACTATAATTTAAATGTAATCAAAAAATCAAAGTTTTCCAGTTGTTTCGAAATCTTAAGTATCAATACTACCATTATATCGGTTCGGTTATCAACTCATGACGTTATATAAATTGATGCTCAAGTAAAATAAATATTTACACCGCGTAATTTCTGAAGTAAAAGATTTATTGCAATGTTTCGTAATGCATGTTGTAAAATCAATAATAACAAGTGTTTTTGTGGGCCGAACAAAACTGAGTAGTTAGCCATTAGTATTATTAGTGTATACTTAATTATTATCACAAAGTTCTAAATCTCTCGTATTAATGAATTATAGCTGTAATTTTTGTCTTTGTTGTCGTACGGCTAAGAAGTAATGTTTATGCAGGCAGAAAAGACTGAATACTTATATAAACAAATACAATTTAATTATCACTATTATATCCCTTCTGCCGTCATTTAGAAAGTTACCTTTGCATATTTGTCATTTTGTGTCCTCAATGATGGGATTTAGTTCGTTCATATTGTTCATATGTAGATTCCTTAATCGAGGGAGTACAATATCTGTATATATTTAATAATAAAATGATTTAGGCAGGTGTTTAAATAATAATTATTACAATAATACAATAATAATATATCTCAATATGCCTACACTAAACACGTGTTTTACGCTGAGTTAAATAATTCTACATTCTACATCATCCCTTTTTGTTTGTCATTCTGATACGTATTAGACCGAGGGCATTACATTACAATTAGTTGAAATTGAGAAAGCAAGAATAATCGAAGAGTCATGTAAATATAACTCCGACTTGCTGATTAATTTTTTTGTATGAATGTATTACGAAATACGTCATAATACGTCTCAAGAATTACAGTTTTGACTTCTAATGATTAATATGACACGTGTATGTAGTAAAAACACGTAATATAAGTAGGTAGTTTAGAAACGCAATACGATGTCAACAAATTCAAAATGCTCCATGCTTTGTGTGTAAGTAGGTGTGTTAAGGGTATATTAAGGACAATGAATGCAGTTATGAAGGAAATATTCTACTTTTGTCATATAAAATAGAAATAGGGAAGGATGAAGGAACCAGGATATTCACCCCGAATAAATGTACTAAGCAATATTTTTCAGAAGACATGAAATTGTATAATTTAAATATTCCATTGCGTTGCACTGAAAACTTTTAGTGAGTTTAGTATTTTAGAAGCCGTAATGATCAGTTTTTCAGTGAAAAGAGAATTATTAATTGTCTTGTAATACTAGCGTATAGAAAAAGTATGAAAATCAAAGTGAATACAAAACAGAAATTGTTTTATATGAACAAAACTCTAAAATACATTTGCTATACTATTATAAGTAATTTCATCCCGAATACGAAGTTTGTTAACAAACACATACACTTCAGAGGTAATTGTAATCTGATGGCAATGAAAAGTAGTTCAAGTTATGTAATAGTACATAGCTAATAAGTTTGGTGGGATAAACCTGTTTGGTATATAACAGTATGGTATAATGATAAAAATACAGTGTATATACAGCTTTATATTCACAATTGGTAAGATAATAATATAACGGTACAAGTACAACCTAAGTGAAAGAAGGACAACTTGTGAGTTGTGACAAGTTTATATGACAAAATTATTACGGACGTGTTTTCATTGATGGTTTACATGTACAGCGTATTTTGTAAAACTTAATAGTACCTAACGTGTTATATTCGAAGTGTTAGAGTTGTTTAAAATGTATGTACGTGTCCCACATAGTCTCAGTAAAACTTTGCATATTATTGCATATTTTATTTAGATTCTAATCTCTACGAATTAAGTACGTACAAAAACAGTTAAAGTCTCCTGGATTAACCTAATCATCATAATTTATCATAATTTAATATAAATAACAAAATAACACAGATCCTATGTTATAGAAAAAAGAATTAAAACACTGTAGCTCCAGCGGTTAAAACTCACACTTTTTTTACACCTTTAACAATACAATATTTACGACTAATTTTCATAAATATGCAAATAGCTTAATCCTTGGAATTTGCAAAATGTGAGGCCAACATTAACATCGTCATCTTTGATGTGAGTCGTTACCTATAATGTGCTAAAATTGTAGCTGATGAAAGTGAATATTAATATAAGTATATGTATTATACTAAAGTGGAATCAATCAGAATATAATATTATTGAGTGCATTTTCAGTTATAAAATGTGCTTTGGTTTAACTGGTCTTTTAAATTATTGTTGTTTGTAAATGTTAAAGTTGAGTAGAACCGTAGGCCTTAAGGTTCCGCACTATCCGCACCATATATGATTTCCGTCACAGAGTATTTTCTTCCTCTTTGTCTTCGTCCAAACTCGTACCCTGAAATAAGAAATGACAACCATTATAATTCTGTATTACACTACACGACATAAAATCTCTTTATTTTTATAGACCTTTGTTCATTAAAGGTAAAATATTATAATGGTAACCTCATATAAGCCATTTTGTGTTTTTATAATTTCATCCTTGAGGAAGACAGTCGGTCCCTCATCGTAATTGTCACATGCGTTCGTGAATATATGAGGATTTAATGGTATTTCTGGAATTTCCAAGTGGTCGAACTCTCTGACAGGATGTTCTTCATTTGGTGTAGTTTCTCTAGAAGGAATTGAGCTGAAATAACATTATGAATAATGTCCTTTAACTGATACAGTGTAAGAGTGTAAGGTTTAATATGTACCTATATCATAGGTGTAGCCTGGATTTGGTTTCGGGAGGGGGGACAAACTCAAAACATGAGGTATATAATATGTGTTCATTTTCGCTCGAAGCGCGTAAAATTTGAGCAGGCAAAAATGAACATAAAATATATAAAATTCGCGAGTAGTGCGCCAAATTTAGTGAGTTTGCCCCCTTGCCCCCCCCCCGGCTACGCTAGTGACCTATACATTCAGATTTAAATGAAGATGGATACATAATGGATGTACTAAATGTACATGAAATGCAAAATCTCACCTGAGTGTAACTCTTTTTCTCATTTTGGAAGGATGAAGCGAGTCATTATTTTCATCTCTGATATGGAGGGATAAGCGAGTGACAGGGCTGCTTGGCTCACTGCTCTGCGAATAAAAAGACCATGAAGTCATCAAAACATATAGGTAAGTCAACTTATTCACAATAATTCACATTACGTAGGTAATTACTTAAGAAATTTTGTTATCGTGTATGAAAACAGTTGTGTTCGAAAACTAATTTATACAATAGTTATTTTAAATTTTAAGAACACACAAATGTTATGTATGTGTTTTAAGGTTAAAGTACTAGTATTAAGTGAAAATACTAAAAATTAGACTTACATAAGTTGGAAACAACATAGTTAGGAATGAAGCTTTGTAGGATTTATCACCTGTTTCGCTACTAGTATCGGTCTAGGTTTTTGTCTGTAGCCTCCTGGAGCCGAAGGCGGAGGGGGATCACCCCCAGTGGGGGGCGAGCTGTTTGGTGTCACGGCAGGGAATAGGCTGAGTAGGCGTTTTCTGTCTTCTAAATAAAGGTCTAATAATTGTTCAACCTTATTTTCGATATCTTCAACCTAAAATGGCAAAGTAAAAGCATTTATACTTTCGCTTACTTTCACTTGAGTACTTTTTACTTTTACCTAATCGATAATGAATCTAGATTTTATAGTAAGGTTATTATTATATTATATATAAATATATTAATAATGTTAATAATATATTTCAGGTTTTATAGCATTTATTAGTCATGACATGAATGAACAACTACATTACTAGGTACTTTCATATCAGAGTTTAAAAGCATATTATTACGAGAGAAAGCATACCGTATTTCCTCTAATTTTAGCCCCCTTTCTAATGGTAGCCCGTAGCCCACTTGACATTCATTTTGCATAATTATAGCCCGGGCTAAAATTAGAGGAAATACGGTAGTTGGCCATTCTTATTTGGTAAAGCTACTATTAGCCGTTTTTCATACCAAAGCATGCCATTGAAAATTCTGTATACTTTTATGATGCATCGAATACAGTATTGCTAAAAAGCTGCAATACTGTATTCGATGCTTATGATGCGAATGAAAGTACCTGTCTCTCCACTTTCACCACACGAGCTGCAAGGCAAATCTTAGAATCATACACGTCTCTCGCTTTCGACCCTTGTCGCCCCAAAATCTGATCCAGCCTGCAAATCCATCCAAATTGAAAAATAGCAATCACACACAAGATAATAAGCTTATTCAATAAGTAAAGGTAAGGCACTGAAATTCACTATTATTTATGTAACTGTAGTATGTTGTGAAAAATTCAATTAATCTGTAAATATTACTTGTTAACATTATTGCAATAAAATATTTTGTGAAACATAAATATTTCAAGCTTTTGATTACGTGATAAAATTTCAATTCCATTTATTGCACTTACCAAGATCATAAAATCTTTTTAAGTAGAACGAAATTTTAAACAAGGCAATATATATTCTGATAATATGAGCCAGCAATCATATTTAAAGTAGTAGTATAAATAGATCATGGTTAGTGTCATAATATTTCGCCAGTAAAACCTAAACGAACCTGGACTGAAGACTTTTCACTCTTCCAAGGAGATCCACATGACCCGCTGAATACTGCTCTATAACATCTTTGACATCATATGGTTTGAGAGCTTCTCTGAATTTGCGACGAGCTACCAAATATTTCATCTGCAAAGATATGTTCAAATATGAATAGGCACTTTTGCACAAGCGAAGTGTTTATGAAGGAAAATACAATTATGCTTCCTAGTATTTCATTTTATCAAATCTGTTTGAAAACGATAATGGAACTATTTTATATTATTACGAGTTGCATATTTCATTAAAAATGGAATTCAATTTTACTTTTCTGATTGCTCTTATCGCAGCTTTATGTCTCGGCGTGAGTTGTTGCCAACGCTCAGTCCCATCATCTTCTTCCCCACATAAATCATGTAAAGAATTCTCGTCTCGCCCAACAGAATCTTGACTGGTACTTGCTTGAAGTTTGGGTGTTCCACTTTGAGTGCCATGAGTGTGACAACCTCCTGACAAAATCCCTCCACCTCCAGCTGCCTCTTTGGCTTGCAGAGACGGAGATGGGGACGGTGGTCGAAGAGATTTGTGACGACGAATTGTAGGCCAACGGGTCATTACGAAGGATGCGTTGTGCTTGAAACTTCTACAATCACATTTCAATAAACGTATGCAATTTCTACACTTAAACAAATGAAACAGTATGTTAAGAAAGCTGGACATACACAATGGTACACGGGTTCACATCATTAAAGGTACAATTCAACTTACATACAGTTTAATTAACTTTCTCATCATTTTCACCAACAACTTTAAACGCTGATTCTGGTTTGGCATAATGTTAGGTTTAGCTTTAGCGTACGCTTATTGAAGCCACATCACCATCGCTAATGATGGCCCATTTCGTTGAAAATTAACACAAAAACATACTGCAAAGCATCTTCAGCATACTAAATACTAAATAGTATCAACAAATCTAACAATACCTTTCCATATTTATAACAACGAGTAACGAGTAAAAAATAGTGTCTTACAAATTACTACCTTATTTTAACAAGGCTTGCATCAAGCGTTGCATTTGCCTTCAAAAATGAACAATTTCTTTTTGTTACTACTTAGCATAGGTAGATGCAAATATTTCACTACGTTATTCTTTGATTTAAAACATCAACTTTCTTTTACTAGAATTTCTGAACAAGAAAACACAATTGATATTTACAATTAGTAGAACTAATAATGATTAGTAGATACACACTTAGAAGCTGTTACGATTGATTCAATAAACATTTGTAGGTCTTATTAATATATTGCTCTAGGGTCTACCGCAAACATATTCTGATTTCCAATCATGAAGCCTTGCAAACTGTAAATTGCAAATAATAACAAGATGTACACGTAGCTGGTACGAAATGCTTACTAAATGATTTCAAGTTTTAAACATTTCTCTAGCTCAATATGTCACTATGTATTTCTCAAAGGTAATAAATTACTTAGATTCACTGTGGTCTTGAGGTCCCTTGGGTATCGACAGAGACCTAAGCCTAAAAATAATACAAATTCGTATTTTAATTTGACCTCGCAATCAGTATTATCTGGAATAGGTACATAGGTAATTATCAATGGAACACAAACAGACGAATTATTTCATGTTCATACATCATAATATTATATTTATGAGTTTCTTTTTAGACACAAGATATTGTAATTTGTGAAACATAAAATAATATGTAAAAACAATCAGGAGTTTTTCGACACAGGAGTTTTCTTCACTTGTGGTAAAGTACGCAGGATAATCCTTTAAAAGTGTCGCACTCAATGTGGCTACGACCAAATAGGCACATTGCATTGGTCGCAATATTCGAAATGTAAAGATCGAGAAAGTTGTAAGAAATGCAATATGCAATAACACACAAACCTATTGTTGTAAAACATTTTTACATCTTGTAGTGCATCTCTCAAACAATTGAAGTGTAATATGTATGTGTACCTAAATATAGTTGTCTTAATTTTTTTCTAACAGCGAGGCATTTTAGATGCAATTGTGACTGAACTTTAACTCTAGACTTTATATTCAAAATGAATACAGCGAATAATGTATACGTTACATCGAAAGTAAACTTCTACAATTTCTCAACTAAGAACCATTGTGTTTCTCTAAGAAACAAGCAGCAAGGGATGAGGACAAAGAAGATGTTTATGAGTGTAATAAGTCTGGTCTGTAATGTTGAAGAGGAAATTAAAAGTAGCACTACAACCATTTCTGCTCTTTGGAACTGAACTAGAGTACCTACTAAATAATCAATACAATACTTACACGAGAAGTTTTATTACTAAATGTACGTACAATTGTAAGTTATGAATGAACAATACTGCCTGAAACTATGTAGAGCGAGAGAAAGGTATATTTTATAGCTTTCAAGAAAACTGAGTTGACTTGTTTCACAGTAATTTCAAGAAGATATTTCAAAATGTACAAGAACAGGACCTATAAGAATACAAAAGTCAAAAATCCGTTTATGACTCAGGCAATGTATTTCTTTTTTCCAGCACTCGTAAACTACTTCTTATAAATAAAATACTCATGAAGCTAATTTTAATGATGGGTGCTTGCGTGGAAAGTTTTTCAATTATTTTTCATTCTCGCATCTTCTGTACCATATCCATTAAAATAATGTCATCAGAAAGTCGGTCCCAATGCGGCAAATATCTTCTATGCGGCGATGGTTGGGTACTATTTTAAACCATAATACTTTTATTGTAATCAAGTTGCAGAATTTCAAAATAATGCTTGATTCTTTCCCATTTCAATTTCGGCAAAGAATTCTTCGATTGGACATATATCACAGTGCTTTCTGAGTAATTTCTGGCACGAAATGACAGTCAACCGTCTCATCTACAACTTACATAGTTGAGATGAGCTCAGCTTCTGGCAGACTATTTTCGGCTTGCTACTCACTGCTTTCAACACCACACCTAACAAGGACATTTCTAGACACTGAAATGTAGACAAAATGTGTGACTTCAATCAACAGACTTTCCCCGTCATCTTTTCACTCTCCAAAATCCAATTTAACCCGGATCATGGCTCACCCAACAAGGTTTACCACAACTTGGCTTCTGTCTTGAAACAACAAGGAACATTGTTTTATATTTTTCCATTCCAGTCTGTTCTGTGATCTAGCACTTGCAAATTCTGCTGTACCGCTAGTATAAAATGAAAGACGACTAAAGGTTAACTCCTCAGTATATTTTTACATTTACAAAAGGATTCAACGTGATTCCTTTTATGTTTATGGAATAGATTGTCTGTTTGTCAACATTGTGTTGTAGAATATATAGTGTATATATGGAGAATGGACTTTACCTATACCTTTACCTATTCCTACATACCATGTAAAAGTCTCGAATTTTGCATATTTTTACGATGGTACTAGTGAATGTGTAACGTGTTTTTTATGAATACGTTTATATATGGGTAGGTCAATAAAGCTTTCTTCATGCCCATCTACACATCAAAGTCACTCGTCATGTCTCACAACATGGATTCAACATACCAACCAACATAAAGTTACAAAAAATTTGATATAACGAATAAAGAGAAAGCACTCAAACAAACAAACACGTTGAAATTTGTTATTCTCATTTTTTCATTCTGTGTTAGCAATTCAGATGCAATGAATAGTTATAAAGAAAGAATCCACAAAACATATATTAGGAATTATAAATTTTAACAAGACATACTTTCACTTAATAAAGGATTCGGGAAATGCTAATATTCATTGAGTTTATAAACATCTGGTATTTAGTATAAGGTATGTATTTAATATAAAACAAAGACAAGTGGGTACTATAAAAAACCATTTCAGGAATTCTCGAGACTAAATAAGTAATTTCAAACTTGGGATAGATTCTCCCAATTTCCTTGAAATGTTTGTTATTTCAGTTTGCAGCAAAAAATTTGCTACTTGGGTGGATGTTATTAATACTCTAATTTTAGACCTGTGAGCTTCACAGGATATCGTGACTTTTTGTGTCATGGCTGCACTACATAGTATCGAGCGAGGGAATAAAAATTGGTAGGTAGCTCAGTAATTTTACTTTACTATGAGTCAAATTATCCGTATTATTTTTACATTGATATATCTGATGCAAAACAGTTCGGATAAGTCATACAATATGCATGCCATATTTGATTTACTAGTATTATATTTATATCCAGCAACACATGAGGTCATGCCAAATGACATGCTAGATCGTAAAACTCATTTCCTTCGCGTAGTGACATCAACTATTACATTTCAAAATTCATGTTTGGGATCGTAATACTCTATTATGTGATGTATGTGGGCCTCTCTACTACATCTACAAAGATTGTTGCGTGACACAATTTCTCTTTAATCCGATACAGATTACCATTTTACCGTAGCACGTACGTATGGGGAGTGTGTTATATTATTGTTATTACATCCTGCTAGAGTTAGTATCATCTGCGAATGGATCAAATAAAAACTACAGTAACAAAATTGATAGGTCTCACAAGACAATGCTACTAGTACCAAATAATCTGATGCGCATCACACCCTTGCTTTACAAAAATAAAGCCTTAGGTAACATCGGCATCAGTAACTCCATAACTGGAAGCAGATGGGTACCTATTTAATGCATGTTACAATGTATTCTGAACTCACCTATGTATCTACTGATATGTATATACATAGTAGAAAGTTTCTTCAAAACAAACAGTATCTAATCGAAGAGACAACATTGTGTGACACAAAATAGGATAAGCCTAGTCAGGTATCTTTATATACACGGTGGCTTTTAAAGTAAGACTTTTCTCCTTCGTAGGATCCGCATTCCTAGCGGAACAAAGTTAAAAATTCAATTCAAACATCCTGTGAGTTCTCATCGCAATAAAGATTTAATATACGAAAAACAACAGAGAAAAAACACTGAGGGCTGAGCAGCCTTCAAAAAACTCACAGGCTTATTTGGGACAAGTATACATAAGGCGAATAAGGAATAAGTTCTAGTTCATCGTGAGAAAATATCTTTTTCCAGTACAGCCTTTAAAGAGAATAAAAATTTCCCCACTTTCACCTTATATAGAGAAAATGGAGAAAGTGAAGGCGAGGTTCCAAAATGATAGAAATTGATGTAGTTTAAATTTTCGTTAAAACTCTGGACATTTTGTATCTGGACTTCATTTCTTAAGAAATGCTTATTTCATTGGAATCAAATTGACAAACCTTTAACTCAAATGACATTCGTGAAAAAATCGATATGTCTTAGAAACTGAAATCGCAATAAACTTTTGGGGGTTCCAAAAGAACGTTTAGCATTCTCAAGATTACAAATCACTCGATTTGGGTAAAACCTTAACTGTTATGGGGAGTTTATTCAGTTCCCTCTATCTGATATACTAATGTACTTCTTTTACATACTGCCGGATTTAAGGACTAGGACTTATACTACATACATATACTAGAACGCTACCGCGAATTGATATTACTGGTTTGAAGGCAACTGGTGTAAAACATTTAAAAATATGCTGGATATGAAGTAACAAGGAGATTGTCAACCAGATTGTGTTTCATGGAGTTTAATAAAACTTTCCACACCATGACCTTTCCGAATGCACTCACAGGAATAGTATAGTCGACTGCCATTATTTAGAGTGTTTTTAATTTTCGTCTGGGAATTAAGTTGGGAAAATAAATGCGAGAAAAGGATGCTGTAACAGGTCATACTCATAAAGAGTCGGTTTTGATTAATGTCTAATTAAATGTTTATAACTATAACTGTGTGTGACAAAAGGGAACTTTGGTCTTAATGGTTGAGACGCCTAGAGACTAATAATTTGTGTCTGTGGAAACAATCGTGAAAAATGTCACATTGCATTGCCTTACTTCGCATATGACCAAGTGCCGAAATAAGACGAACATGCCCAATATTTATCATATTTAACATATCATATTTGGGGATTGGGGGATTTGGGGATATCGTATTTAGGGATTGGGCTTTGAGGAAGGTAAATCGGAAGTTTTTCGTTCGAGTGAGTGGGGTATTCTGAGAATGATGTATTTTTGTGAGAATGATGTATTGATATATGATACTATTTCATTCTTACAAGATTACCATCCGGTGTAAAAAGTTTATTTAAAATCCGTGACACACACATGATTGAAAACTTCCTTGTAAGTTGTTAAATGTAATTCCCATGTTCCAAAAGTAGTGTAACATATTATATGATCATGATATATAATATGTATACTTTGTGAGTATTATATAGTACTTACTTCAAATAATATGCGAAATTATTTCTGCACCCACAATACTAAATTATTGTATTGTATTCGTGTATTTGCTTGCTTATGTGTACTGAATTGTACATCTCAATCTTATAATAATATCTTTATTTATGCTGTCCTACGCACGTTTAATGTATCATTTTTATGTATATCATCATTTTTGCTTTGTGACCTGTCACTCGATCCTTCCTAAAGTTCAATATGTTCTGAAAATTTTTACATTTAAACAAAATGATCAAGATTTACTTACACGGGAGGTGAAGGCAAAGGTGTAAAGTGTATTTTCCAAGTAGCGACTGAGCACGAATTTTCGTCAGCAGCATAGCACCGCCAAAGACACTGAATTAATGTAGCTGCTGGTTGTCTTCGTCTAATCATGTGTTTTTGTCTTTGCTGTTGTTGAACTTTAAGGGCAAAACCGGAACCAAGAATTCCCTGAAGGCAATCAAACACATAATATTAATACTACCTATATATAAAAACAACACAATACTACAAATAATGTGATAACCTGATTTACAATAATTCATATACACAAAACACAAGTAAGGAACTTCAATAGCTTTTCTCTCTTTTTACACATGTGGTATTACTATTATGTGTATGTATTTACCGTATTTACCCATATAACTATTGAATTGGGGTAACCTGAAAGTGATAAGCTCATGTTTGAAACAGATTCCTAGAATTTCTCATAAATCAATGGTTTCTAAACTACATACAGTATTCAAATCATCAGATACATACCAGCTTCCAATAATTACAAATTACAATTGTACACAATGATGCATAGTATGTATTTAAGTATTGTTACTTAATATTATTGATCGCACTGATTAATGTTTACAATCTCATTCTCATTCAGTATACAGAATATTATACATTATACAGTATGTGTTAATACATTACATTATACAGTATAATGTGTTAATGCAGTAGATTCAATTAGGTAATAAAATATGTAATTAGTACCTGATTTGCTAATATGTATATGCAAAGAGATGCGTATACATACAGTTATGACATGTAAGAATTACAGATACACATAAGTATACGTTATCGTTAGGTAGTACCGTGCAACATATAAGATGGAAATAGAAAAAGTATGAACCAGAGTGAAGATTTGTTGTTCATGCACCGAGTACTAGCAACGTTTGAATAATTTAGTCTGTTTCGTCGATACATATTCCTTCTGATCCGGTTCCTATTTAGATTTTGTAGTTCCAACCTGATCAGTGATATACTATTTCAACAGCAATGTATAGTGCATGACGATATTTTTTATTTTTACAGTGATACATCAAGAATTCGGGTTAATATGAACTTAATATTTTCAAAAATTAATCAATATACACTGATTGTGCACTGCACCCGGTACCTTTCCTTTTACAGGCTCCAAAGAGTATTATCATTTAAATTCTTTCGTACACAATATACAGTCCAGTTAAATACCTTTTTAAGCTTCATATTTAGCATTTATATATGAATAAGTACTTCACATACCTAGATACCTAGGTTTAGGTAAATATCATGATGCAATGCAGGCTTATTGCAACAGTATATTGTGTTACCATCAATGAACATAATCAACGGTAGTTGAGAGAACCGCCTAAGCTCAACATAATTTGTAGTATCCGGATTGTCTATCCCTCTCCTGAAACCCCGTAGAAATGTAATATCCGTTACAAATTACTGGATATTCATTCAAACCTAATGACATTTGGAATTCGCATCACGCAGATTTTACCCTGCCCTATATATGTGGTATATTATTGTTCCTACCTATGCATCTCCATATGTTGAACCGCAAATTCTATGCTTCTTACAAACAGTAATCAATAACGATTCTGCTTTCTGTCTATAGGTCTGCACTGCACTATCATCATTCAGCATAATAAAGTACGTCTCAATTTGACTCGCATTTCGCATGCACAGCAACGATACAGTATTAATGGATTTTCGCACTCACTTTGAAAGGCTCGTATTATCAGTCCAAAATATTCTACCCAAAGCACGAGACAGTAAAGGGGTAGCATTAAACATGTAATAACCCATCAAATGTCTCACATTACACTACACCTGAACTTTCCATACCATGATCTCGTGATTTCACAACCGCAAGCCACTACTTACGTTTCTTGAGTGACTTGAGTTTTTGACAGAATGAAAATGTCAAAGGTATCTTTTAAGCTCATACTGGTTATAATATAAGTTGGTCGATATGGTGTGAATGTTCACAAAAAGCTAAAGTCTATATTATGCATTATAATATATGAACCAAATAATGAAATAACAATAACATTATAAGCGTTATGTGAATGTGTGGTAGTGCAGGAACCATAAAAATTAAATGTCTTGAAAATTACAATACCTCCTAGGCTACATTACTCATAAACAGGCTACATTCTCCAAGCATAGACGTTTTCATTTGTATTGCTATATTACTTTACAGCAGGTCATTGCTGTCAGTCATGTCAATCGTCAGTCATTGCGATAAACACAGTGTAAGAATACCACGCTTATTATCTGTATAATAATATGTAACTTCTGGAGTACCAATAATTATTAAGGATACTATAATATACCCTTTAAGTTTTATTCGAACTCTCAACTCTGGTTCTGGCTATGAGTTTTCGTTGGAATAGCGGTTGAATGGTGTCAACCAAGTTTTATTTCTGTACCAAATGTCTCTCTTTGTTGTGTGGGGAAACCTCAAAGGTTCTTGGTTCATTACAATTCTTGTATTGCAGTATAAGTAGTAGTATATAGGGCAATTGTATAGATAGGGTATACACTAGCTGACTATTCCACGTAGGGAGGGACATTGTTAAAGCTTTGTAGCTATGTATCTGTACAGATATTTGATTTGCTTTAAGTTGAAGTCGGGGAATAGCTGAAGTTGGTTAATTATTTGGATTTATTCCTCAATTCTGAAAGTATATAAAGAGCAGATAACGTTTATTGAAATGTATTTACTGATTCCTCCGGTATAATAACAAATCGGACTGGGAAAGAGATGTAAGACTGTAAGAGTATTAGTACATGCTATTATCATTACAAGTTGATACTTTGGTATATGGTTTAGGTTTGCGGTTTAATCAGCTGTATAGATAGATTTTGCAAAAGACACAATTTAGTCTTTACTTTATATAGTTGAATGTAATCCAAGCTTCCAAACGAGCGTCATCGTTAACTTAACTTAATCTAATCATCAAAGCCTCGTTTCTCTACCACACAATAATACAATAATCTTTCTGGTGACGGAGGTCTTTGTGGGAGATATGTGGTTTTATACGCTACCCTAATATCCATCTGTAAAACAAAGACTATGTAGAATAGAAAGCTACGACTCAAAACTACTTACAACTACAATACGTTTCATTGCGAATTTAACCAGTTTATTGCAACATGCTCTACATTCCAGCCAAATTCCTATAGACAATAGATATATATGTAGTGGTTGTAATGAATACAGTATAGGTGATGCAGTGAATAATTTAATGTTTTAATAGTATACAACTGTATTAAGCAAACACAATTTGCTTCATAATTTTGTTTAATTACTAACAGTGTCAGCCATTATTTTAAGAAAAACTAATTTGAGTGAAGAAATAAGTATGCTTGGTATCTAATTCGTTTAGGTGTCTGATGGTGAATGAGCCTTTCTTTTTTGTTATCTGTGAATCGTCATCAATGTACATAACTACATAGCGGGGACTAAGAGTACTGCTCTCTGGCTTTCACTAGAATTGAATTGCTCAGTCAACATTCCTCAATATACGTTGAGGATTCAGAGGACAACAAATTGTTCACTGAAGTGAAGTATACTCATGTGTCCTTTACTCCATTCCCCAACAAGTAAACATGAAGTGAAATTTGCCAACAAGATTTACTGTTATGGCACATGAATGTCTAAGTTGCTTTTCTATATAACACGGCAAATCTATTTTCAGCCCAGTCGATTTCGTCTAAATCGCTATTCTCATGTAAATACACCCTAAGCATTTCGTTTCGCTATTGCAATCCACTCGGCTTTGTAAATGCATACAGAGGATAATATTATACTCCTAAACAAATACCAGTAGCTATATAGGTACTATTATGGTATATTGTGTGTATCTAGTTGTGAAAGCACATTCTCACACACACAAAGTACATCTAAAGCTCTTAGTTCATAACAAGTAACCCGCTTTTACTGAATTCAAGCTTCAATGAGTTTTATTTCGTATGCAAAATGCAACTAAATTCCTGATTTCCTTGGTTGGGCTCTATTCAAAGCTCACATTGAGTTCGAGCTATGCTTTAGGGACTTTCTCTTTCTGTCAAGAAACAACTTGTTTGTTTGCACAGCTCCATAAATTAAACTTGCTTTAATTTAGTTGTATCATTTAAACGGACTCATTCTAACTGCAACTTGAGTCGAGTGGGAGTACATTACTTTCAGTTTAAAGCAGTTCAATAAACGTAACTAGTTAATGAACCCATCCCAAGTCTTTCTATAGGGACGACACCGATTTTCACCGTAGGGAGAATTAGCTGTTGGGAAAACCTTCATTTAATTAATTGCTTACAACCGATGGTAACTCAGAGTACACTTCATCTACTTAAACGCAAGTACTATAAAATATGCCTATAAATAATTCCCCAGTCTCCACTCTATGAATTCGATAAAACGGGATATTACATTTAAGTTGGTAGTGGCAATAATTCAGAAATTCTTCAAGCGCCAGACCGCTCCTAGATTTCCTCTAGGTAGTTTACATATACTAGTAGTAGAAATCAAAAAACGAACCAGTTTACTTATCCTATAGATTGGCTCTCAAAATATGGGTACTTGACAGTATGTATGGAATTTAATCGTCAATCTCTTCAAGCTGGCAAGAAAATGTTCATATTGTCAATGACAAAAACATTTTTTGAGAAAAATATTCTGCACGCACTGTGGGAGATTTTTCCTTTCTCTTTGCTGTATGCCTACACGTAACTACCTACCGAGAACAAAAATAGGAAAGTCGGTTGAGCAGATATTCAACCGTTAAGAAGTAGAAGGCACAGTGCAAACGTACAAAGCAATAGAACCTCTTACCGCCCACTTATCATTTTATTGTGTATCTGAAGATCTGGATGTAAAACGAATCTAAATGTACGTTTACACAGCTTCCTGTGTGCATTTTTACTACTCTACTTCACATCACATCCATTTCTCTTTCCAAGCGTAAAATTTGACCATCGTCATCCATAACATCTGCCGTCTGCATTTTATCGCAAACTAAGCCCACTTTGTAAAGGCACATGGGCAAACAAACTTTGAAGATTTTCCATAGAAAAATATAGCTAACCATTGCATTGTGTTCAAAACTGCAGCGATATCTCAAAAACTGTTCTATTCTTGCATTTCTGGATGACAATAAAAGACTTGAGTGACAATCAAAAACTACTCCAAAATTATTAGTTTGGCAATTTTAAATATCTAACCAAAAAGAAAGTTATGCATTCATTTTTTCTGGTGTACAAATGCAAATTTAAGTTTCAACTTAAAAGCATGCAGGATTAAACTACAAAATTAAATATTCCATGTACACAAATGAAATCCTCTTAGAATATTCGCTAACAAACACGCTCATTCATTCACACCTAATAACATGATCAAGGTTTTACGAAGTAAAGTATTAGGTAAGCAATAAGAAACTTGCTGAACATATACAGATTTAGTAGAGATGTTGGGCTTAAAACTATTTATCAGCCGCTTAAAACTGCTATGATAATATAAATGCTTGTGATATTTGTGTTCGTTCTATATTCTACACTCATTAATTATGCACCTCCTCCCGTTTTGAGATCTATATTAAGTCCATGAAAATAAGGTTTAAAATCTTTCGTGTTCTGAGTCTAGTAGCGCTGTTTTCATTAAGTGAACGTAGAAGTTGTCTGTGTGAATGTTGAGTCATGGAACGATAACTAATCTTGGAAGACAATCCCTAGTTCATCTGCTTCCAGTTGGCCACACTGTTGTAAACATGTTATGCGACAATGCTACATACTCCCTTTATATATAACTTTATACTGATGCCTAGGTCTGGAAACACGCAGTTAGCGAAGTACCCAACAATTTATATTGACAAATCTCAGTCTTCTACTTTAGGCAAACGTTATTGCAAAATTCTCATTAGGTACTCATTTCATTGTGTTTGCATTCTTTAGACCCAACCGGAAATCAAATAGTGTTCCTATTAGGAAAATATGTACACAATGTTAAACAGTAGTTGTATAATATTATGTAAACATCGGATGTTATACCATATTTCCTTTTGCGATGTGATGCATTGCACAAACAAGTAGAGAAAAAATTGCACTATCTTTGTTATCTTTTATTGAAGGGCCAACAAAGATTTCACAAAAAAGTTTTACATAATATTGCATTTCCGAATGAGAGTGAATTTAATAAATAAAATAACTATAGATTATTGTTAAAATTAAAGTAAGCAATTTTTTCTTACGTTTGTGTAGCACACTTGACATTACTATGAATAGCATTTAGGAGGTAGGATGCAGAAGAAAGTTATTTAACAAGCTACGTACTTCCTATTAAATACTTCTAGTTCTGACTGCATGAAAGATTATATACCTACCCTTTATGTAAGTCAGAAAGGTATTCGCATAATATGTGACATCATGCTTACATATACCTATTACTTTTTGAGACTAAAGGAGCTAGGAGATAACGTACAGGAACTTACAGACCACATGAAACACTGTAATGACATAAGGACATGACAGTATGGTCAATGGTCGACATTGGACTTAAAAGATCATACTATCTAGGAAATATCCTATGTGTAGGTACTACCAATAATTTTTTGGTCGAATGGGCACAAAGTTTATAAGGATAGAAGAATCTTTATGCTGCCACATCATAAGTCACCCGTTCTAGATAAAGTCTTTAGAAAAGCTTGATAACATTAATGAGAGGAAATTACATCTGTAGAAAGCAAGTTTATGTCAAAAAATACTTAGAACAGCCAATCTTCCATGTGCAATTTCCAAACATTTTATAGAAAGGTAATACCAATACACTATAATACTATGTCTTCAAACACATAAGCCCTCACATTATAATTTCCTTATGTAGCCACTTCTGTAATCCTTATCGAGTACATACATTGCTCATCTAATTCTTTTAGGTAAGGCTTTTTCTAGGAAAGATATAAATTTAATATTGCCAAAGCAAAAATTGTGTTCTTTGCGTTGGTCTATGCACTTTCACTGCAATGTTATCTGTGATGTATTCGGGTTCACGTTTTTGTCAAAAGCCTTGTAAGTTGTAACTTGCAAGTGAAGTAAAAAACTAGAATCATCTGCAAAGATTTGCCGCAAAATTCTAAACGCAATAAATTGCAGCAGATGTATTTATACTCCAGGTGTTTTCCTTTG
>JAQFYB010001353.1:0-33596 GCA_034694085.1 Pogonognathellus longicornis | reverse complement strand
TTGAGTGTAGGGTAGATTTTTGCAGCGCATATTCTAGTCTCTCGGAAATTTGAAGGAGGGTGTTGGCTACCCTTAAGTGCAAAGTATATTAATTTGGATCGCAGCAGTGTTTCATTTCTATGTAGTGTAAATTCTCATACTTAAGGACGTTAGTTTGCCTGTGTATTACATAAGGATATCCTAAGTAGGAATGAATAGTTTATTTTATTAACCGGGAGTTGTATACGTTCTCGTACCTTTAGCTTGTGTCATTTTGTCATAGTCGCAGAAAGTGAATGAAACTAGAATAGCATTTGATTTTAAGTGGTAATTAGACTGAATACGTACATTAGCAGACCAGGATCAGCTTGGCTTGACTAAATTGAATATCCGTTTCCTTGTTTAATACAATTATTTGAAATACTACCTTTCCACTGTGTTGTATTGAGATGGGTGCGTTATAAAGTAGCCTGAGTAGCATTAAGAAACTTCAGTTTATTACATAAGCAGTTTATTAGACTTCTTGCTTTATAATATTCCGCTCTACGATCAAAGTGAATCATCCCATTCTAACTAAAAGCTAATGTAAGTACCTAGAGGTTTACTAATTGTAAGAACTGTACACATAATTGTTGTAGGAATATTTTGATAAACACATTCCTATACGATATAAATAAGTCCCATCTTGTTGGTATATAATGAAATGACAAGGAATAAAGTTAGGTACAGAAATGATTGGCATTGTGTTGTAGGTACATAATAAATTATCCTCAGACCACGAATGAAACACGGAATTTTTTATATTTAAAATTAAATGATCATTACTCGATTCATTGATGTCACATAATAGCACAGTCGATTGAGTGGTATTAGCATTACTGATTTTTAAGACAAATGGTCAATTGAAGTTAATGCATTAGCGCACATATGCCACGATAATGTAAAATCCAATCTTCATTATAATCAACATGAGCGGATAGCTGAGACTACGTTGTGGTGGTAGAACAAAGAGATCCTGGAAAAAAGAATAGAGATGCTGAGCCTGGTTTTCCTCGTGTAACTTGCCTTCTCTTTTGTCTCAATTAAAGAACGATTGTCTTGATCCATTCGTTTGGAATTGATGACTAGAATCCAATCCGAATCCGAGCTTGTCCTGCTGTTCTTTTCTTTGCTACTCCGCTTAGCCAAACCCAGTCGGAATCAACTTTAGCTCTACGTATACCATAATGCTATTAGTATGTTATGAAGCTTTCTTTTACACTATAACATACAAACGATTTAACTGCATGTCTAGTATTTTCAGTACATAGTTCAGTTCACAGTTACTATCCAAAGAAATAAAACAAAAGAAAGGACAAGTAAAACATTAAAGCTTTTCAATTGCCGTCCATCCACCCGTCCATTCGAAAGCCTTAGCCACACAAGACTATTGATGAGTCAACTTTCCATGAATTTTTCCACACTGAAATCCAAAGAATGAATGAAAGAGACTTCTAGTACTACTGTTTGGACAAGACAAGCTAAGCTCTGCTGTGGTGGAATTACTATATCATACACATGTATACATACATGTGTATGTATATAATACAATAGTGTCTGTACATCTTTACATGTGTGTACACCTATACCTTTATCAGATGTTTACAAGTATGTAGAAGAATACATACCACAGCCTAATACGTTATAGGAGCAGACACATCGTCGTCTCCACTCACAGGTTTGTAGATGGGCAGCAGGATGCATGTACTTGAAAATATATATCTCTATGTATAGAAGAAGAGAATTCTGGTAGTAAAGTGTAGATGTAAGAGTGTAGGGGTAGAGTAAGACTTGTGAAAGCAGTTGTAAATGGTTAGTAGCCGTAGTTGTAGTAAAAGAGGAAGGGTGTATGTGTGTGTGTGTGACTAGGTAATAATATGACATTAAGTGGTTGGTTTCGTAGTAGTAGTAACAAATAGTAGTCGTGTATTATACAGTGCATCCCTATACATGGAGATTTGGAGTGTGCACCATTATTATGGTATACCTTTACACTTTTGTGAGCAGAGTGAGTTGTTCTCTACGGGTAGTTGACTCGACAGTCGACTGCCAATTTAGGGACACACTTCACGTCTCATTCAATTCAATCCTTTATTTCCTCTTTAGATGCCCTATAGCACATTATAAACAACCAACTCTCCTACATATTACACACAGCAGTATTATAAACATTAGAGATGCCTTTAGGGTAATATACAAAACTATACCTTGTTTTTATTTATCCATGTACTATAGTGTAACTTCCTATTATACAGCAAGTTTAATGAAAATATTCAATAAATCTATGGAATAATATTGCATCGATATTGTTTAAAATCTTTATGAGCAATGTTTAGTAAGCATCAAGATGTGTAGAATATAAGATGTAAAAGAAACCTTAATAACAAAATAAGGTTTGCGTAGTCTTTTATGCAGCTTGGTAAGCATCATAAATATTTTATTTATCAATTCATAGATCAGTTTTTAATTTATTAGCCAACAATATGCATAATATTTGATGGTATAATATTATGTGATCTGATCTACTTAAGTACGAGACCACATTATGTGAATGTTTTGTCCGTCTGTCTGTCTGTCTGTCACAGATGTACAGCAATCTAGGCGTCGTGTACAAGATAACTCAAGAACGGATGGACCTAATTGGTTCAAACTTACATATTATGTTATCTGGGGGTTATGACCAAGATGTGGTACAAAAATGAAGTCACTACTGCACATACAGGGGGAGGGCAATGGCCCCAACATATACACTATAATCACAACTTGTGCTACTCTACCTCAGCCACATTTTTATATCATTTACAAGGGTTTATTATAATTCAAAACACCATTTGAAATAGGAACTTGAGAGAAGTATATAGACATAAGGGATACCGGGTTACAAGTTGAGATATTTGAGGGAATAGAATGGGCCAGTTGTACAGGGATAGACCCTGACCGGACAAGCCCTATTTCGGCTAGACCTTGTCCAGGCCCCTAATATAGCTAGGCCGAACCCTTAACAGAGGTTTTGTTTCTCAGCTTCATTTATAGTGCACTTATAGAGGAAGTACAATATAATAATGTGTTGGTAATTCTATGGTTTAATATTAAATCACTGAATGTAGGGCAACAGGAAGGACAAGAATTTTATCTGCAATATAAGGTGTAAATTATTTTTATTTGTTTTCCAATAGAAATTGTGAGGATTTATGGTTGGAAACTTTTGCTACTCAATTTGTGTGCTTACCGTTGATGTTTCACAATGATTGTTTTCACTTTGAAAGGTACAACACAAAGACAAATTACCATTTTGTAGTCATCTCTTTATGATAAAATGCATGTAAATCATAAGTACTCAAGTAGAATAAAGCACTACGTGGGTAGTAGTAGGTATATGTGCTATTCGTGTGTCTTCATAATATGATGGTTGGTAGTAGCGACTGGTGAGTCGTAACATTGTGTTGATATAAGAGAAGTTGCTAAAATGATATTGTATGCATACGTGGAAATGAAGATATAGATAAGAAATCACATGAGCAGTAAAGTAAGTAATAGAAATGAAGGAGAAAGGGAAAAGATTTAATGGAAAAAACGCAAGTTTCCGAATCAGTTCAGTAGGGCTTACAAAGGATCATTTTTCATATGATGACAAATCCTATGGATGAAATGACTTGACGTTCGCCTTTCATCGTCGTTCAGCTCAACTCTACATAATACATACATGAAGCCAACAAAGCAACTCAGCCAGCATTAGCGGTAAAGCATTGGAAAAGGAATAATATCAAAAAGCAACCCTTCTTCTGCCCAACAAGAACTGAGGCACTAACAGTAACTAAATCCAAAATACTTTTATGATGTCCTGTTTGACTCTTTCTCGTTTGTATTTCTAACTTGCCTTGCCCTGTCCTGGCCTCTATGCTACATTTATGATCTCACATACACACATTCATAATATCACATCATCTTTTCTAGTCGGCAATGTCCTTCTAGAGTCTAAAACTCACATATTATTACATACACCCAGAATTACATTGTATTTTCCTCTCCAAAGCTTCTGACCGAGACAGTTCTAACCACTTAGCCAAATTTGATGTCATCTTCACTGAAATGCTGAAATCTTTTCTCTGACCGGTCATTTATTCAGTTCGGCTTACACAAAACGTGTATTGCATAATATCAACTAATATCACATACACAAAGAAAGTCTACATTATATGACATGAATACATACCTACATAATACTTATTATATAGCAGTAATACTGTGTAATACTAACAGAATTAACATTCAAGATGATTCGAATTCGAAAGGAGAAGTATATGGATTCCATTCGACTCTGCCAAATACAGTATGTACAAATACCATTCACAATCCTATAGATACATTTCCCTTGCACTTTACTATTAGTAGGTACTAGTATTTACTCTGTGGAAGCGTAAAACTAATGGAAAATCTCGTTTAGTTTAGTGGTAGCGATAATTTTTCTGTAACATCTTGAGTCTTGATGTACTTCCCGAAGCTTAAATTGGTTAAACTTTGTTGGAGAATCTGAAACAATAGCACCAAAATGCAATTAAAATTATTTGCTCTACTTTACGTAGTACAATACTGTAAATAGTAGTACATGTACAATTTATAACATGTATAATGTAATAGGCTTGAGGACTAATTGTAATTGAGTTAAAAACAGTCTGAAGAAGATTGGCGAGTCAAGTACTGCGTAATTATAAGTGGGGTACTAATATAAGAGACGACACGACACACAAGCAATTCAAGATTATGGACCAGACGCCAACGAGTAATGCACACGACTAATACGTAAGACGAAAAGTCTACACTTGAGAAAATACAGTTTTGTCTTTAGTTCCTCTCCATTCTTAAGTTAAGCCAGAGAAAATCGGGATTAAATTTATAGCTCTGCTTTATAGTCTAGAAACATGACATGAGGGCCAAAAGGTTCTATGGTGACTCTGACAATTCCTCCATGTGATACATGCACCAGAAATATAATTGTAACGCAAGACAAGTAAAATTCTATCAAATTGACAAAATTTTGTGTACTATTATATTAATGCTTGTTGTATGTGTTTAGTTAAATCTTTTCACCATACTGTAATAATGCTATGAACGCTAAGCGTTTAAACTATATTTATATTTTGTATGCAGCAATTTTCGTCTTTTGTGTGTTACAATTCAGTTTAAATGTTTGTGACTCTATCATTGCGGGGATTCTCTGTTCCCTTGTACATTTATTGTATTTTGTGTAATGTAATGTGTGGTAAAGTATATGTATATGATAGTATGACTACTTTTGCTTGATACGTAGAAAGAACAGAGAGAGAGAGAGAAGAATGAACAAGGTTTTGTGACTGTGTATTAAAAGTATTAGTAAGGAATTAAGTGATGGAATAGGAATGCAAAGCGTCTGGCAAGTATTTGGGTTGGGTGAGTAAATCTCCAAGTCAATAAAGAATGTGGTGAGGACTGAGGAGACGAGAAGAGTCTCTTCTTCTTCTGCTGCCATTTCATTCCCTGCATCCCATCCGAATCTTTTTGTGATTTCGTCTTACACTCAGTGAAGAGATCATGGTCTAAGTAAAGCAGGAGTCCTATACACTTACTAGTTATAAAGTTACATGCATGGGCTCAATTTTACAAAGTTCAGGGCAAAAGACACGAAAATGCAATTGTACAACTGCACAGAACTCATTGTGCATTAGTGTTGTACACTATAATGTAGCAGTCATATATATGCTGTAGATACATCTACTAAACCTTAAACCGTGCTGTTTCTGATATCACTACCACTCTGCTGTTATGTGTGGTAATGTTTATTTGTATGTTTCATAAATATATATATATATTAGAGAATACAAGCAGTGGGTAGAAATGATACTGGGAATGGAATAGAATAAAAGTAATACACACCAGTGAAATGAAATGAAACGATGCTCACATAACAAACGATCATAACATCCCTCACTAAACTACTAACAGTCTAAACACTATTAGTACTTAGTTTATTCGTCTCCATCTCTCTACGTCTTTCTCTCATATAGCTAATTCTACATTGAGTCTTCTTACTTAAGACTGTTAAACTTGTGAAACTTTTGTTCATGTACATTTTCCTTTTAACGATAAATCTTTGATTCTTCTTCTCTTACATAAATCTTTCCCACTACACTTTCCCTGTTTATCTTTACATGTTCCTACAATAATTTCCAAGTACAACTGCATTATACAGTCACAAACAAAACTAGCCATCGTAAGCAGACATAAAATTAACTTTGTATATTACAAGAATTATTTTGCAATTATTCTTGATATAACATAGAATTTCTTAATTAGATATAAAATTCATAATCAGTAAAAATTCGGAAATATTGGTAAAGAAACGCACTGGTAAAATGTTCAATACTAATAAGGAGCTCTAATAGTAGCAGAGAGCTGATGATAATATTTTGATAGAACATGTTGGAGAATGCCTGTAATGGAGCACAATTTTTATCTCTAGGATTTTATTTTCTGTGCTGCACCAAGACCTATGTGTGGAAGTTGGAATGTTTTGTTATTCTAGGAGTTGAATAGGGGCATAGGATATAAATAATAATAAAATGTGGACGGACAGTTTGTATATGTGCCTGTGTGGATGTATAGGTGTAGTAGTATGTGTTCTGCTTATTGTACGTAGATAATACGATTTGGAGAAAGACAGATGAGATGGAATAGAATATGATAAGAATCGTCAAGTAGGTTGAGGCGATATTTTGGATGTAAAGAGTAATTAAGTTAGAGAAAGCGTTGGCGGGGAGGTAAATCCCGTTTGAGACAAGTGTAAGTGCAGCTTTAGAAATAAATATATGAGCCGAGAGAAGAGAAAGGGAATGAATAAGAAAACCTCTGTGATTTTAATCGCCCCTGAACAACCTCAGAGATTAAAATGTATTTTTCCGACATTTTCTTCATCAAGACATGAGAGCGTCTTGCCCATTTTAATACCAGATATATTTGAGACGAGCACGTTCATCATAAATCCCCCTTTCTTCTTTATAATACTTTTAGTCTCTCGAAAACTTTCAAATTAACTCCATCATTTTTCCTACCATTTCCTCTTTTCCACATTTCCCTTATTTTCTCGTAATATTCACTCTAAACCCTTATTTAACTTTACTTTTAGTTTCCTTCAAACGCAGTTACCTACCCGAATTTCCTTCTCTGTCTCTCTCTTTCTCGCTCTCTGTCTCTACACGCAGCTCATTTCCCTTAACCACCAACCAACACAATACTCTCCATGAAATTCTTTTCTCCTCTTATCATCTATCTTCACTTTTGCTGTATCTTCCACAGTATAATTGTGTGTTTATAAAGTTTCAAGCCGTGTTGTTCCACAGGTACCTAACGCCTCCCCTTCACATTCACCTACCTTGTTCTAGCAGTAATAACAATCTTCATCACACACCGCGTAGTGAATGAATGAAATGAAATATAAATACAGTTGAATCCCAAAGCTTTCCACTTCCTCCGAATTTCTGCACAATGTAGTTACTGAACTTTGTTGTCCATTAATCTACCCACACACATATACACACATGTTTGACAATATAAATTTGGTACGATTTTAATTATCATTAATTCTTAAGACACTACAAGCTCCGACACACTTTTCTCCTCGAAATATTTAATCGAACAAACTTTTCTAACTCTCGACATACAGAAAACGTAAGTACATCACTATTAAACTTATTCCATCAAAAAGTTTAATTGTATTCATGCAGTAAACCAACTACAGAATACCAAGTTTACTTAATTGCTAATACTTGTATGAAATGTATTTTCAGCTCCCCTACAAAAATGCCCAATATTTTTACATTTCATATCTCTTCCAATATATATGTACCTACAGTGGCACTCTTACATTACTTCACAAACCTAATAATCATAATATCGTATCAGTAAACAATTAAACTACATTTCTTGTAGTTTTTGAGTTGCGACAATTTAAGAAGTGCCATAATTAATTATTTTGTAATCTGAAAACAATCACAGATTACATTTGTTTCATTTAATTACATTTTCAAACCTGACCTCGTTAATGTACATACATGCACATAATATAAATACATTTTGATGACAAAAGTTTTGCAAACTATGGAGAAACGTTTCCATAATAAATCATGTTTGATGTGTGGGTGTTTAAAAGCCTTGGATAAAAATAATAGATAGAAAATAGGTGAGGAGAAAATGCTTTTGCTGTTTCTGGACATAAAGACGGGAAAAGGGTAAAGAGTAAAGCATAACAATCTCCTAAAGTATGCATTTACTGAATAGAATGAAGTGTGGGATATGTGGATGTAGAAAAGAGCTAAAGATCTCACCGGGGTGAGTTTGAGTTCCTGGAGCGACCCCAAGAGCACAGTGCGGTAACGTGAAACAACACTAAGCCACTGCTATTCCTGTGTGAAATGCCGCATAAAGCAGGAGTTGAGAATGTAACAAGTGAAGTCTCATCCCATATCATCCCACGTTCTCCATGTAGCATCGCTACTCCAAAGTAATGCAGGGCAGAAAACTCCCCTGTGTACATCTGTCTGATCTTCTCCACTCCACTCAATTCAACCACACACAGCACTAGTACTCAAACACAAGTAGCTTCTGCATTGTATCGAGCATTTAACGTGTATTCAAGCTGTTTAGCCAGTCAGTTGTGCCTAGCACCACTTTAAACTGAGTCAGGAGAGGCTGGAGCATCTTACACGGTCTTAGAATCGGGAAAGGGAAAAATCACCGGGAAAATGCGTTGGGAAAAGGCCGGAGTGGAGGCGAGACGAACGACAGGTTGAGTTTTAGCTGAAGAGGAGCTAAGGAAGAAAAGAAGAAGGGTAGAGCCAGGAAGAGTTTTGTTGAGACATGCGAACTCGTCCAAGAGGTTGCCTTAGCCGACCCACCCTCAATACTAACTGGAGAACGGATTAGCGGGAATGATACAAACCCGGGAACGGCACAACCTCCACAAAGTTCCACATGCGATTCTCTTCTACGTGCATCACATGCTTTGCTCTCTCCCTACACTCTCCGACTATCCAATGCAATACTCCAACGGAACACGTAACTCTAACGCTGCTTTGACTCAATCGACGCTCCTTTAACTCAACCAAGAGAAACGCTTTGATGGAAATTGGAAAGGAAAGCAAAGCAAAGGCGGAGAGGACTATCCTTAACTTAATACCTAAAAGTAAGCAAAGCACTGCTGAGGAGCTGTGGATGTGTGGGGTAGACGGAGAGACAGAGACACACTACCAGCACCACACCATACCAGGGCAAAACACAATCTCATACTTCATCCACTTCATTTCGTACTTAACTTTCTCCTGCTTACCCTCCCAGTCTCATTCCTTAATTCGTCTCTGCGGACTAAACAGCTACAGCCACACACACACAACTCCAACATCGCTCCCAACATCATTTCATCCCTCTCCGTCTCTACCTCACTTTCCCTCCCCGAAATTCAACTTTCCTCCACCTAAACACATTTACTCCAACTCAAAACGATTCTCATCATCTCAATCTCTACAACTAACTCGCCCTAATTTCCTTCCTATTAAACACAATCATATTCATTAAAACATTTAGTACTAACAAAGACCTTGTCAATTCAATCACTGCAACTCGTTTAAACATTAGCTAAGAATACATTTCTTTGATATTTTATTCAATCACTTAATTAAAAATTTAAATACGATTAATTGTTGTAAGTTACCTTTACAAAATAAATACATTACGTAATAAATTAAAAATTATACAGTTTGATTTGTTGATAATGTACAACTGGAGTTTTGCACAAAATGAGACACTCATAGGAAAGAAAGGCAGTAAACACATCAGACAAACAAAAGCTCAGTCACTGTATACGAACAACAAGTAATATTTTTACATTACATTAGGTTAGTTTTAGTTTGTTGTTTGAGCTGCATTTGATATAGTTAGTACTATAGCGTGTTTTTCTGCTGGGTAGGTTTACACAGTTGGTATTTTACAAGGAGGAATAGTGACTAGTGTATACTGTTAGTTAGACTTAGTGAGACTTGCGTCTCCTGGCATTAGCACCACAGATACAAATATATTATAAGCACAAAGCCCAACTAGGACTCTGTGTCTGCAACTCTCGTTGTAGCTACATTGCATTGCTGCTGCCGCTCGATCGGATTATCTACTTGCACGTCTCCGGTTTAGCGGATTAAGTCCGCACTGCTGTCTGTCTATTCTCCTATAAAGCTGAGCTGGCTAAGCTCTGATAAAAGTCCTACATACAAGATTCTCATCGTATAGCGAAACAACACGAGGAAGCCAAGTGCCAACTACTACTGTACACTACTCAACTACAAAGCCAAAGCAACGACGACTCAACTCTCTTCCTATATGATAGTTTTGTGTGTGTGTGCAAATACTTCCTTGCTATAATTCTACGCTCAACCATATCTGAGCTGCAGCCCAACACACACGGGAGACTATCTCTCTTCTGCCTGGTAAGAAGAATAATAAACTTTCTCATTCACACAGATTACCACACCACACCAATACACTCATATAAATAAATACGTAATATATTTTATGCTAAGATGTAAAGTAACTAGGAGTCATATACCAACAATCTTTGGCTCTTGTTCTTTCAGCATTATCTCTATGCTACATAGTGAACACTAGATATTATTATTATTTCTTGTATGATGAACATTATTGTTATTAGGATACTTATGTGTAACACAATACTACATGTATCGAAACTGATTCACTATATTATACAGAGATAACACTCTCTAAATCTTAATTCCCGTATCAGACTATCAGCACTTTATACTTGTAACTATATCCGAGTAGCAAAATCAAGCAAAGAAATACCGCCTTTACTCACATACACACTTACAGTGTATGTACGTGTGGTAGTACAAATATTAACTCAGCTTTTCTTTTCTCTCTTTCTAGTTAATATTAAATCTATGTAGCTCTTCTAGTAACAGCGTAGTTGATGCAGGCAGAGTACTGTATTTTAGTAGTGCTGATAATATTATTGTTAAGGAATAAATAGAAAGAAAATACAACAAGGCGAGGTTGAGACTTTTGTGTTGCTGTAAATGTTTTGTGTGTGTTGGTTGTAACACTAAAACCAAAGAGTGGTACAAGTAAAGTAATGATGCATGCACATGTGTGTGAGTCTACACATTTAATATACAAGTAAGTCATCTTTTGCGTTTAGTTTAATAGTGTCTATGTGCACATCTTTAGTTGGTATTAGTAGCAGTAAAGCAAGTGTCTCGTGCATTACAAAGTATGTAGTTGCTATAAAGCAAGTGTCTGTTGTATTATAAAGTATTAGAGTGTGTGTCTTAGTGTGTTGGAGTGAGTGGTAGGAAGGAGTGCAGTAAAGTAAGACTTGGGATGAAGCAAAGCAAGTCAAAGTCAAGCCACATACTCATTGTCGTCTGGTAGCTGTTGTAAGTAACAAGAAGCTCACTAGTTTCTCCTGCGACTCTGAGCTATGAACTAGCTGAGCTGACTTACTTGCACTTTATTTTAGTTAGGTTAGTTTTAAATCCCTTTGCGACAAACTTACACCCTTCAGTTCTCTCCATACTTCCCTTTCAGCCACTTCACACCCAATTAACTCGTCTTGTACAAGTCTAACATGACAACTCATCTTCATCCTTAGTTCCAATATTCTAACTATACACACTAATAAAACAGCAAAAACTATTACAAAACAAACAAACTTAAATTTAACTACTGCAACTACTATAGAGGTACATACTACATACCTGGTAATAACAGCTAATCGTTTCAATTTCTACTTTCTGTATGTTATAGTGGAGTGTCATATTTACCAAAAGTATTTCATGCACAAAGCAACTCATAGATATTCTGCTTATCTTCTTTTTACATTCAATACATTGGCAAAGAATTAAATAGTAGGGTTATATTTAGATAGCTTTTATTGAGACATACATACAGTTTACCTCACATTTCACCAGGCTTGACACTAATTCATTGCAATTACAATGAGTTACTATAAATAGTATTTGTTGTTTCAAAACCAAATCAATCTAATAGTTTTATTTCATGAATAATTCAGTAATGAAACATCAGTTAATTTTTTATTTGCTTTGGTTTGGTGTGTGATAATCGGAAACGTAAGATTTGACGGTGAATTGAATAGACATAAAAACTGAAACTAAAGGGAACTTTTCATTTCTTTTCATCAGCACAGTCTCTCAAATCAAAAGTACTCAAGCTGCTGGTTGCAGTGCTTAGCGTAGATTTTTACAATGGACTTTCAAAGTGCGATGGAAACTTTTGCGGAAGCGTGGGTTGCTGCCAATTCCGGAAAACTGGGACTTGGCTGTGCTGGTCTTGCAGGTCCGGGTGCCGGCTCCGTTGATTTGAATCTCAATGTGAATGATTCAGTCATTCAGCAGCAACTGGTAAGTATCACTTAGAATAGTCTTATCTAGTCTAGTCTTTTTCGATTAATATTAAGCATACTAGCGTGTTAATTCATTCCTATGGTTCATTGCATCTACTTAATGAAATAATTAACTGGAGCATATAATATAAACACATTTAGTACTACTGCATAGAGCAATACTAAGAAATGTGATATATCATCAATTCCATTTTTGATGAATTGTAATTCGCACAAGGTAATTCCATTATTAGATGGTGTACATTGGATGCTTGGTATAAGGGTTCTGTGATTGAGCAATAACATTTTTGATTCATGAGTAAACGAAGCAACGGAGGAGTTTACGCAGAAAGATTGCAGGAAGCTTAGTAGAAAGGATAAACAAAGCTCAAGTATGTTTTTATTACCTTTTGTAAAGAGATTCAACAAGTTTTCCTTGGAATTGATAGAACGAACGAACAAAGTTTCATGTTCTGTGCCAAATGTCTATGATTGATTGGTGGCTAGGTATTAAGTGCATAATGTACACCACCAGTGTATACCTACACATAGTACAGGGAAGAACTCCCGTGCTTTACGTGTTCCATTGGCTAAGTTTGTGTCACAGCCATTTTTGCTATTAATGAACATTAAAGTATGATGTGAGCAATGCTACAAATTCCAATACAAACTCTCTTACTTACATAATAATAGGTCATATAATATATTTGAGTGCTCTTTTATGTTAGTAGTAGATATTTATTCAAACCCATAGTTCTTGTGCACTATTATTAGCTGTTTAATGCAGGCATGCCACGTTATTTCCGTCGAGTATTGTTATTTACTCAGGATTAGAAGATACAATGTGCAAACTGCCATCACACTATATCTACATTTTCTTTGCACACCTGGTGGATATGGAATTTGCACTTATTGACATATTTTTCATTAATTTCATCGTGGACCATGATCCCTCTTACTCACGAGAACACTCTAAATCTGCAAAAATTATGGTGTAATACACTAATCAATCAATTATGCACTACACGAGAAAAGATTATCTCAAAATCCAAAACATATATTAACAATTACCAGAATCTCTCGAAGAGTATAGGTACAATGCATACCTACGTAAGTTGCAGAGTCCATCATGCATGTCTTGTTTACGAGTTATCACTCGAAAGCATTTTCACCATATTAAGTCAATGTATGTAATAACATTTGTAATATATTATTATGATATTTGTGATTGTCCTGTGTTATATCATCGTGGGTAAATGAATGTTTACACTCATAGGTACTTGTAAATGCTTATGAATACTACAACTACTGAATTAGCTCAATGAGTAGCCAGCAAAACACTCGAAACTCTTGATATTGGTAGACAAACGAGATTTGCAGTTGTGATTGCTCTCATGAGTAAAAGTTTATAGTTATTGATTGTGACAAATTTAAATTAATATCTCAAATTAGCCAAACTAGTAATCGTTTGATTATGCAATGCGCATGCAAAGCAATAAATTAGAGCACGCTTATAATATGGATAGGTATTAGTTGGTAGTTAGTTGGATCAACTAAGTATTGGGCTTCATGTCTCCTGTTTTTCTAGCAATGCACATATTTATACAAGCGAATGATGATAATTGCTTTAGTTTGTATGCACAACACATTGTGTGATTTAACATTTTATAAAAGTTACACTGAACGACTGATAATGGTTGTGTGTTTAGTGTCCATGTATTTGTTTACCTTCCAATAAATTTGCTGTGAACAACATAATCGCCAATAATCGGGGTAATTCATTATCGCTAAGCAAGCAGCAACTTCACTCAACAACATTATCAATAAGACTATAAGGATTACTAATAGGATTGGCTCAGAATTATTGTCTTTTGTTAGGTAATGCAGTGTGTGTATAAAATGTAAAGCTCACTTTCAGTTGACACAGATAATGTTAAAAAGACTTATCCATTGCATTACTGGTAAAAGCATACGTGCTCTAACATGTTCCATGTATTTTAGACTTTAGCATTTACATGGGACGAGTGTGTGGTATAGTATAGTGAGAGAATATTTTATATGATAATGAAACGAAGCTGAATTGCTGGCTAATCTGAGCAGCAACAGAAAATTGGGTGACAATTTATTCAAATGGAACGAGCTGGACTGAAAAGGATGGATTAGATTAAACGTACAAGTTTAGCCTTTAGATAATATCATTTTATCGGCCTTGCCTGCTTTTGTGTGTAGTCACATATTAGGCGAAGAGAGGTACATCACACACCTCTTTTCTCCTATTCTCCTAATATCATCACTATCCTCTAACTAAATGTCTGTTCATTCCAAAAACCTACTGTAAAGCTGGAATAGTATAAATTGACACAGCCAATGATATTTATTTGTAAATCTAGTTGACTCTCTAACTCGGTAAATCTGTGTATAAACATACTTGTAAGAGAGTACCTATGCAGGCATTTAATTGTAGAAGGGATAGAGCCAGATTCTGTAGAGTGCTTACACATACATGGAGTTTCTATGCATGCGAGACATGTCTGTATAATGGTAGTACTAAGCAGGAGATACAGACTTGACTACTAAACCCCGGTACTTCCAACTCCCTCACCCTCCTTTTCGGTTATAGTAGTAAATGTGGACTTTGTGGTCATCTTATGTGTGAACCTATTGCATAACATTGCATTGTCCTTTGTGTGGCTGCAATGAAAGTTATCTGTGCCATAATCCCTGAAAAATTACTTGCTTTTATAGAGTCATGCTTGTATCTTCTTTAATTGTGAATCCGGAATCTGAATATGTTCATAATTCTTAACGACGAAATTTCAATTTGATTAAAAATTGGTAAGTGTTGGATGTTCAGTAAAGTGATGCTAGTGCATAAAGTATAGTGACTGGTGAGGTGTAAAAATGGATTTTGATTTAAAAATAAAAATTGTAGGCATAAATTTTTGATATAGGATTGTGTGACCAATGGACGTTAATGTGTGGGTAAATAATAATACTGCTAGAAAGTGAGTGTCTACCTAAGTAAGCTGTTTTGGTGGTAATGCATGGATTCCTTGTGGTTTGGTGTGTTTATGATATATTGCCAGCATATCCATTTGAGATTAGACCTTTCTGGCTCCCTGTTGGTGACATTATTATTGCATTGCCTTTGGACTCCAAATTGGACCACTTACGGCACTGCCCTCAGAAAATTAATCGCTCTTGAATAATGCAATTATCCCTTATATTGTGCTTGGCTCACTTCACTGGGATACACGAACAGTAGGTAGGTATGGCATGAGTTCATGACGACGCTATGAGCTTTACTCTAAATTGCCTTGTATGTATGTGTGATGTGTATGTGCGTTTTAGTGTTGCATTACCCCTTAATTAAGAAAGTTACGGCTACTGTGCCATTCTGTCCTACATATCCGTTTACGTGAGGATAGCTAATCGCTTTCCTATTTTCCTCCATCATCATCCTCCTTTGCTTACTATACTTTTCGGCTTTATTACCATTTGGATAATTGCACTATGTACTAGGCTGACTTCCTATTCTATGTATTTGCATGTGTAACTGTATCCTATTACATTTCAAATCCTATACTACTATTTATTTGCAATATAACTCAATATCACACAATTGTTAAGAATTATTGGTGATTATAGATTGCAGATTTTTACTTACCTTTGCATAATAATTTTAAGAATCCATAGGCACTTTTTTGCTACCAATCATCAACTGATTGAGTAATTAGTATTTTTTCCTAGTAATTACATACCTTAAATGGCATTTTAAAACAGATACATGACTTTGCACAGTATATACATATCGCATAGCATACGATACGTATATTATTACGTGTATTTAGGTAGATGTAGTGGACAATAAAGACTTATATATGTATTCACTATGCACATGCTTTGCAATTCTTGTATAATACGATAAATATAGAGACAATGCTGTGTACTACCCTTCAAATTACATCATTGGCAATGCATTCCGTTAAATTATGACATAATTAACTTATTGGTAAATTCAGTCAACACATTTTAGTCATAAAGATCCGATAGGTAATGTATTTTTAGTTTGCCTGTACAAGATTAATTTTGTAATTTTTCAATTTTACAAGCCAAGCAGGCTGTACTTGTAACGGTTGCGATAAAATTGTATGCCAATTCCTATGGAATTGAGGTAAAAATAAGCCGTGCCACGTCATTTTATACAAACGTTTAATAGATTTGCAAGTAAAATAAAGTGTAAACTCGTGTAGTACTTTACGAACTATTATTTATTAAGTGATTGACAAGTTGGTTGACACATTTAGAGTTAACCTTTAGTCCATGTAGCGATTAAAGTGTAATTAAAAATACAAATGTCTATAACATGGGCTGCACAATACGAACTATAATATACCTACCAATGTACTAGAATAGGCACAGACTGTAAAATTAAAATTAATGCTACATATTGTATTACGATTTGTATTTTTAGCAGAGATAAGTATAACACTAATATTATGTGAGCCACCTGAGCTTATCTCTATATATGGTAATAGTTTGTGTTTTTCAATTGGTAAAAATAATTAATTTGTATATTGATAGGGTGAAGAAAGGTAAAGTCATAAATAGGTATTGCCATTTTGCTATTGGACATTCTAAAGGGTTATCTGGGAATTCCTTTGCGGTGTATCGAAGCATGGCACTTTAATCATTTAAACTCAGTAGCTTGTGATTGGTGATTGGAACAAAGGAGATTACATCAACTAAAGTCTGATTAAGTTTGTATTATGTGGACATTTGAATTAATATCTGAGAGTTTGTACGTACAGAAGCTAATGCCGAAGTACCGTGGTGTCACTCAAAATTCAATGATGCCGATTAGGTCTTCTCTGTGATTTGCCGACAAACAACGATTTCAAATCTGGATAAACAAGTCAAATCGATAAAGTGTCAATAAATGAGATAATCATGCATCGTGTACATCCAAAGCCATTTCTAGTCTGGTACTTATTCAAATAGCAAGTTGTTGACTTTGTCTCACTCACTTGCTCTTCGTAGTTATTCATTGCAGCCATGTACCCATGTACCCTCCTCCCCTATTCATTTACAGTATATAATCCTACGGGTTAAATGCAACAACTGTATGTGTTACACAAAGAAGTGCGATTTCAAAATAAAGTTTAGTTAAAGTTTTCAATAACATTATAAGTAAAATTCCATGCTGCCATTTATTTCAGTTTAAAGGGAGAAAATTATAATTAGAATTCTGACATTCGTTTTGAACTCAAATTTATGAATGTTGTGACTAAAGACGTCAGAAATTTTAATGAAAGTTTAATTGTCCATTGTGATTCGGTGATGGACATAAAATTAAACATTTTATTGCTCAATTGGGTTTCTTACTGAACACTTCCGCGTTTACGGACGATTATTGCTGCTCATGAAAACCCGACTTAAACTTGTGTTTATGTAATGTACAAAAGTGCTACAGTTGCTACACATTGCTAAACCACCATTACAGCATGAAAAAATTTTGGCACGAGAAGGTACTTATTGACTCTTTTGTATATATTTAATCTAAACTGACTTCTTGGAAATTATTGTTTAAATTACACCATCCACACTTTGGCAGTTAAACTTCCTCGTAAGCGTCATCCATACCAGGCTGAATAAAAATGTGAACCTCCAACCGTCCAACCTTTGAGGTATAAAGGTGAAGGTTAACTAACATACGAATTCGAAACTCAATGTCAGCTCTGCAGAGTATTAAATTCTAAATGTACATACCTAGGTATTATATTTTATTGAATGTGTAACACAGAGTTTCTTCATACGCAGCAGCAATTTGATATCACTACTGTAAGTTAAAGCTTAACATTATTGTATTTAATTTTGGTATGAAGTATATACAGAATATACACATCGATGTACGGTAGGATAATGTTTGCAGAGACAAATGTAACATGACACTATCAGTTAGTTGTAAAGTGTACAATTACCAATTTTATTATTATTTCTCTTTTTCGATTAGGAGTTCGTCTGTTGAGGTAACGACTATTAACAAATTCAGCTAATAAAATAATGTCAATATATGGAATCAATGATAATTCTGAAAGAGTAATAATATATTACGTAAATTGAGTTATTTTCATTGCCAATACGATTGGAGAAGCATTAAACCTAATGAGTCCGGCATAATTTTGCTATTGAAATATTTTTAGTATTACAAAATTTAAACTGATTTTATTTTTTTATTTTAAAAAACTGGTACTTTACTTGCTACTATACAAACATTAAATGTGATATGACTTCCTTGTACAGATGTACTATTTGAATTCACATGCAGATGCAGATATTGCCCTAGAATGCATTAAAGTACTGTCAAATGATTTCCCCTCGTCGTTTATTATTGAGCTACTTAGATTTGAAGTAGTTTAGATAGTGGGTGAATATGAGCCATTTGAGTTGTGACGATTGGAGATTGGTGAATGTAAGAGCTACAGCTACAACCCATAGCTCAGCTATTACTACAATCCAACTAAATACGTCCATGCAGAAAACTCCTTTGTCCCGAATTAAAGAATGAGCATATTTATTGTGTATAATGAAGGGTGCACTACACACAGCAAATATCAACTTCGATTCGGCTCAGTTGTGAGAGTTAAGCGGTTTTATCCTACTCTGGCATCACAAGGCACACTCGGACTAATGCAGACCCCATCACATTCATTCCAACAATGCACTTTACAATTCACAACGTGCTCTATGTTTAAGTATAGCATCCTCCGCACTCTAATAGCACAGTGCATGTTCATTTGCAAAAGTTTATCTCCAACTTGAAATTTAACTCGCTTTTTCATTCTTCGCTATCTAAATCCCAATCTTAAAATGAAGTTCTATTCATTCCTATCAAATAGTGGCGGAGGGGATCGTTGATTATATATGAATCTGGATCTTCAGTATTTTATTTTACTCCTGCTGTGCACTGTGCACTGCACAGATTCAAAACTACAATAGTCTCCCTGCATTATGAGATAATGCTTCTCCTTCCGTACACTAACCTTATTTATTGCTCTTATTACGTCATGACGATTTGGTAATCTGTGCGAGTTATTCATTTATTATATGAATTATGCAGCGAGGATTTTATTCTCTGTATAGTCTTTATATAATAATGTGCATTTTCACATCGCAAGCTTAAATACTATACCTAGTTAAGTAGTGAGTGTTGGTACTGAAATATTTATTCATAAATAGCTAATCATTTGACTTATCGATATAGTGTACTAAATATAGATTAAATTTATTATTATAGCTCCAGATTACTTTTACGCTTCTTCAGCTAACCCATGCTGCTAAGCTTTCAAACACACTAAAATGAGATTAGCGAGAAAATGGGTTTAGCGACATCATCGTTCGTAATTTTTATTGCATACCTGATATTCTTTGTTTCAGTATTTCAGCATTTTGTACCTGTCATGTTTAGTGCTAATTGTAGCATAAATTAATACATGTAGTATAATATAGTGTCTGGAGATACACACAAAGCTAGTCTCAATATTATATTGCATTAAGCGGGTCTACGTCTGTCTAATCCTACCAATAGTAATACCGCAAATCAACCATCTAGATTACTTAGTCTTTATATATATACAGTGTATACTAAATATAACTCAAACTTGAGTACTAGTGTACTTACAACGTAACAACGTGTAGAGTTTCAGTCTTCGCTAAACTAAGTGTATACCTTATTTGCAAACATTTTTTGATTCAACTGTACATTAATACTAGATATGTACTTAGATCATCGGTTTGTATATGGGGACATATTTAATGTTTTTGTTCCATTGCAAAGTATTGGAGCACTAAAATCCGTGATAATATCAAAATAAGCTATAAGTAGAATTTGCACGTTTAATTTTATGATAGTCCTATTTTTGTATAAATACGTCACTCTATAAAGTTTGATCTCTAGCGTAAATACTTTGTTACATTACTACACAGGTGTGTTTATCCAAAGACGGTTGTGATTCTGACTCTCTAACAAAGAGAAAAATTCTAATAGCTTGTACATGAATTTTATGTGATATAATATATTATATAATAGTAACGAAAATTACTTACTATGAGTAATTATACTTGACCCAAGTTGTACACAAGTAGGAAAGATTTGATGAGACAATGAATTTGTTTGTGATCATTAGAACAAGCGAACTCATTATTTACGCGTATTTTTTGCGATTACAAGAATTCAATACATATAAAGTACGTTCAGTAAAAACCGATATTAGTACAACTGGAATATATTACAAATAATATTCATTCCCATTCAAAATCTTTGGCAATGCTTGCTGAATGAATCACTGAATAAACTGAATTGCATTTGATGAGAATAAAACTTTCTTTAGTTTAGTATTTGAAAACTAGGAATTATTGCAAGTCCATATCTGCAATAATTGTAATAATACTTATAAAATGTCACAAATGTTTGAACTGTACCGTAATGTAAGTGTATTATATACGTAGGACAGTCCTGAACTTATTATTAAAGTGATATGATTGGCATGCGACTTGCTGTTGTAGCCCTCATTACAATGGTAACAATGCATAAAAAGGTCATTATTACGCATAGAATTTCATTGCTTATGGAGTTGAAGCTCTCGCAAATGATATTTTATATCATCCATTTAACGAGTAAATATTTCACTACACAAAGAAGATGGGATGATGATATGAAAGTGAAATATTAGTGATGTATCTGTAGCAGTGGATGGGATTGGATATAACGTCTATGTGTACGGTGTACACTCTGTGCACATGTATAGCAGTATTAATAGTAATGTGGGTAATGTGTATGTGTATGGAATGGGATGGAAAAGGTATACAGTTGAAAAGGAAAGACACGCTATGATGTTGGTATAAAAGACGACTGAGCACATGATGTGGATTGAAATGGGTTGGCTTTGTATGGATTTGCTTGGATTGGGATTCAGAGGGAGATTAATCCCAGGCTGGATGATGTTGATCCTGAGCCGGCGGATAGAACACAATGCATCGAGCATTAGATAGGAGCTCTGCCGTTGTAGAGATAGGATTATTGCATGCTTTCATATATCATTTATGTGTGCTGTTGCCTTATGTTCCATGCTCCTCTCTATCTCACTTTACTACACTTCACACTGTGCTGAGTGCTAATACACATCGCATCGGTGGTGTGGTGCAACTGGAAAGTAAAAGGCTAGAAATGAGTTTCTCTCCGAATACACGTCTCTTATTTCTATTAGGAGCTGAGTAGGTACACAAGGATTTTACAGATAGACAGACAAATAATACTCGCTCCGTTGAGTTGGCCGTGTGTGTAGTGTGTGCATTGTTACTATAACTTATATATTCAGAAGTACTACGTATTTAGTTAAATAATATAAGAGCTACTTATTGTACTTATAGTAGTCCGCTATTTGAGCATTCTACAATAGATGCACCTACTAATATTCCCTGCTCCGCCAAGGCTGTAATACAGACACTGTACACTACATGGTAAGAAGAGTATAAGGCTATTGTAGATTGCATATAATATTAGTTTTGTAACGATTGTCTGGATGATGTATAATTAAATGCATTCATTCTATTTGAGAATGAATGTATTTACAAAGAAGGTTGAAGTTAGTAGTGTTCGTAGAAAATCCGAAGGAAGATATTGCTTTGTGAGATGGATTGTTGTACAAGCAGAAAGACTTAGGTTGTATTTAGGTGAGTGAGTTTAGTAGCAGTCTTAGATTTCGGATCCTTTAGCCTTGCACTCTCTTGTCGAGTTGCATGCATTGCATATTGGAGCTGTGTCTGTGTAGGAGAATGAAGTGGTCGTATTGTATGAATTCTTGTTTTCTCTTTAGGGGAAAGGCGTTGGAGCTCCCGTCTACTCTTCCTCTAGTGCTTCTGCCTCAGCGGCTTCGGCTACAGCAGAAAACGGCGGATTAGATTATCCGAAAATCCCATCCGGCACAATAACTCCTGGCAGTGCAAGTGGAATGGACCTCTCCTCCACAAAACGTATGAAAGGGGTCAGTCGGAAAATTTCACATGCACATCCGCACTCCCATTCTCATCTCTCGGCTGCTAATCCCAATAATCCAAGCCACCTCCAGGATTTCGACCCCAACAGTCTTCTTGCTGGTCATCATCCTTCTCTCGGTGAGTTCCACTTTCACATTCCTTATCCTCCAACACATTGCTCACAAATACAAATATAAACACAAACTCTCTACAGCCAATTCGACAAACACAATACTTACATATCTCTTTTAGCTGCATTTTACGTTTAGCAACACATGTAGTCTACATACCATATACTTGTGCATACATCCGTTTCAAATATTATTAGCACATAAAATATTTCAAAAATTGCTAATAAACACTGAATACAAATTCGTAGCTGCCACTTTAAGTTCATGCATGTACTTTCAGACTGTAAAACCAACTAGTACTATACAGCCATAAGGCATGCAATTGAAACTCATGTAAATATACCTAAGTAAGCGTCTCATCTTTCATAGTACATTCATATGAAACGAACACTATAGAACTCAGAACTTTTTTGAATTTCATATAATAATATTTACTATTTGTATGTGTATACAAGAGTTACATGCATGACTGTACTTTTGTTAATACTATTATTAGTATTATTATGACATTCGCAGAGATTCGCATTATATAAGTGTATATAGGTGTATATACAAACAAAAATTTTGGCAGCTATATTACGTGGAGATATTCTGCACGTTTAACGTAAAATACATGCCAAGTGTATATATTGTATACTTCGTACACACAGTAAAACGTGTATACAAGAGTTTATCTAATAATATAGTGTGGCCTTTCGTGTGGGGATAATAATGTAAACTTCACGAACGCGTCACATCAGACATTATCACAGAAAATATTTTATATTTCAACGATATCTCTTTGATGGTTGATATAATGATATTATATTTGTGGTAGAGTTTGCATAAAATTCTAGAGCTTTGTGTAGTGTGGCATCACTTTGCATACATAGGACGATAGGACTCTAAGAGCCTTTTATTATTGTAAGATCAACATCATATTTTGCTTTAGTTTGGTTAACAGTGGAGACGCGAGAACATGTTGAACCTGCTCATACGCCAAATCCACAGCTGAGCTTCCTTTTTATTAAGATACTCTTATACACTATTACGTCAACATTGTTATTACATTGCATGCACTGATGCACTATTTTAAACGTGAGTGATGTACAAAGAATGTATAAATACTACAATACCTCTCCAGTGTTGGTATTACTGTATCTGTAATGTGTAGAAGTATGTGTAGATATGATTTTAAGTGTAGTGTACACACACTTATATTGTACATACAGATATAATATATGATGTATGTATGGCATATACAGACCAAGACGTGCATCCATGCAAAATATCTAAATCCGAGTATTACACACAAAGTTCCGACATCCGACATGCTCATTCTGTTTAATCTATTGCATTAAAATCATATTATCACGATTTTTGTTGAAATTTCTCTTTAGCAAATAAGCTACCTAAATCAAGTGCAAATGAAACTGTTTGTGTGTATAGATAGGCATTCTGCTTTGCTCTCAATACGCTTTCTAGTTCTCTAGTCTCCCACTAATCCGTGTCATTAAACCTGCAATATAAATTCTATTATTTATACACTGTAATTTACTATACATGTACAGACTGTACTTATACAATAGGTACTATTTACGATTGCGTGCTATACAGAACAGCCCACATAACTAAATCCGTGGTTTTGCTACGATTTTAGTAAATACAAACAATACATATCCCAACAATATTTTATAACTTGGATTTACTTACGTGTAGGATTCCCTAATCTTGTGGGAAATGTTTCAAATAACTGCACAGAGTACGTTTATCGTGCAATTCTAGGAATTATGCATAATGGATTTAAATTTGAATTTGAGGTGATCCGCTACTTTACATTACACATATGACGATGCATATTTTTATAACTCATAATACTAACGTTCCGTAAGATTAGGTATATTATTATCGTGAGAGAGTTGTGTACGATTTCAAACACAGTCTCTCCGAATGCATTTCAGCTTTTAGGTGGCTTATCTCAGAGATGATTAGCCACGGGGCATTATTTCCTTTGTCTGTTGCCGGTGGAAAGCTACAGAGAATAAGCAAAGCATTTTTACAAGTAGAAGTGCAGTAATGCTTTTACTTCATAATATTTTGCGAATTGTTCTAAAATGGTTGCTACTAGTACTACCACCGAGTACTACGCTTAGGAATTGAGTCAGTTGAGACATGGAGGCAGATGCAGGTTCATTATTATAGGAGCAAACACAAGACCATGTAAGCCCAGGAGGAATGTTGTGAAAATCTTTTCTGTACTATATACGAACTTCTTGCATTTTTCTTGCTTATTGTATAGTTACACAGTGTTTTTTATTTAGTAGTATACAGCCTTACAATCGATTTTCGTAAGATTTTGGTGAAATTACTAATAATATTACACATAGTTGTTTAATAATAACAGTTTCGTGACATTTCAGCAAAAAGAATGCATACATGTGCACATGCTACATACTCTGCTAGTAAATAAGTACATTTAGGAAGGCAGTATATTACACTTTGTACTAAATGAAGGTAATAGGAAGATAAAGTAGCATCAACATGAAAATACACTTACAGTCGAACGAGTAGTAGAACAGGAGAACAATTTCTCATAATATCTGACTTAGCTAAAGACTAAAGCTCGGATTTAAAAAGTTTTTATCATGAATTACCAGAGAAAGGCTATTGCACAGATTTTAGTTCTATCATCTGCGATATACTTAGCTACCTTCATTTGTTCTACTAGGCGGAGGAACAGTGGCAGTTGCAGTGTGGTGGATGTAAGTGAGAGAGTAAAAGTAGAGAGCGACTTACCTTCAGTTCAGTTTGCCTATCCAAACCGTATACATCCATACATAATTTTATCCCGTGCTTAAAACTTGAGTAATCTGTACAAACTTTAGGGGAATCCTTTTAAGTTGCAGCTCAATAATAACACTCATCTACTACTACCAATATAAAAGAGAGAATATATATTCTACAAATATTATATCCTTCCGTACTTTTACAATTCACGTCCTATTACCATTATACATTTATACATACACCATGCCTTGTACTTATACCACTTGCTATATTATATCCTTTCCATTCCATGCGTGTATTTCAGATAAGATGGGAATTGGTGAATCTCTCTTCGTTTCAGATATGTACGTATTATACATACTCTTCTGCTGGTATAAATGGCAGCATAGTTTTAATTTAGATGGTGCGGATTCAGCAGTCAAAATCTGCGTGTAGTAGTTCTACGTATACTTTATTTGAACATGGTAGGTCCTAGCTAAGTACCTACTACCAATATAAGAATCAAGTCCTTTAACTTGTGCTTTTGAATGGAATTGTAGACCTCTTCTGTCTCTCACGCACCATATTACCAATTCGCTTGAGTTTAGATTGGAAGCAGTATATGAGATTATCAACTCAAATTAGTAAAATCCCTGTCGTTGTCTGTCTGCCTTGCATTAATACATTACTTACAGGAAAAGAGGAAAAGAACAGTTCATTTTAGTTTGGTTCTCGGAGTCTATATCAATGCATTACAAATAGTAGCCCGGCTAAAGTAAAGTATATCTACTAATACTCTTCCTGTGTATTTACTATGTATGACAAGCACAAGCCTTTACTAAATACTTTGGATGGTGGGACTCTGACTCTCTGGTGCCTAAATAGTAATGATATGTTAAAGGAGGTGGGTTAATATATAGCTCTTAATAGCTCTTATGTTATCTCTATGCATTGTAGAGCGGTTTGACAGGCATCGAATGGCATAAAGTAGAGCGTACATTGTACGCACATTACTTACTCTCGCCAATGCCACATTGCCACTGCCATTGCCACTGTTGTTCCAAGAACTGTGCATTATCTCTGTCAGAAATCAAAAGTTGAACAGTTAAAGACGAGTTGAAGTTTCCTTTGCAGCTATACCTAGAAGTATTAATAATATCTTAAGTCATATTCTTAGTCTCTGACTCTCTGCTTTTGAATCTCACAACTGCTAACCATTATACTGCACTATTAGATGCTAAATTAGTGTATGTACAGACTGTGTACGTGAATATAGGTCTGATGCTACGTTTACCAGTAAATAGTTGTGTACTAATACTATCACACAATTTTGTGCAACGTGTAGAGTGTAGACTGAAGGTTGGTTAGGTGTAATGCAATGAAATGAATGAAATCTCTTCTTTTCCTCCCGTTGGTTGTTAGGAATCGGAGATGATGAGTGAGAGAGAAAGAGAGATGATTCGGTACTCAACTACTACTTTAGCTCTCCTTCTAGCTATATCTCCTTGTGTGTGTGTATAGGTTATGTAGGTTTACACTGTGTGAATATAGTCGGCATAGCTCTCAACTTCAACTCTATATTTCTCTCTGTTGGTTTGTATGCTTCCTTGAGATATTTACGTGCAAATATAATGCGAGTAAACTCTTTTCCCGTTACTTTCCTTTCGTTGCCACTTGCCAACATAACATATCCACTAATAATGATAGGAACGAGATAGTTGAGTCGAGAAATGAGTTGAATCTCTCTTGTCGAGTTATATTTCTTGGAAACGTTAATCCCTTTAATTAAGATCAACGGAAAATAGGGAGAGAGAGAGAGAGAGAGAGAGAGAGATAATGCACACTAATTCTTATATTGTAAAATCCCTAGTTTTCCTATCGCTTGTTCTCTCCTGTATTCTTTACTGGGGCTGAATACATTTAGAGAGCAGCAGTTTCCCAGCACATTAGTAAGTGCTCCTATACGAGAGACAGACAGAGAATTTTATATTCTTCACGTCCTCTTTTACACATTACTGCTATATTTTCCGTGTACATTTCACTCTGCTGTCTTCATGATCTCTGCCTCTCTTTCTCCGCTTTTTAGTTGGGATGGTTGTCTGCTAACCAGGCATGAGATATAAAGTATAAGCACAATTGTACCGTGTCTTTCAACGTAATTATTCTTTACATGGAGTTTTCTCACAAGAGCATTGTCTATGTATTCTTAATGACAGAGCATCCGACTCGGAATGACTTAAGTTACCCACTCACTCATTTAGCCTGATTTGACTTGACTTAATCACTCAGTCTTATTTATATTTCCCCTCCGAGCTCAAGCTTCACTTGATCTGATCATAATATTATTGTCCTTTTTTCTCTTCTACTCTAGCTGCCAAATGATTCAGGTCTACCGCCCAGTAGCAGTTAACAAAATGACATAACATTAACTGGCACTTGATACTGTAAAAAAGATTTCATGGCTTAATCTCAATTTCATTTGAATTCATTAGCAAACATATATGACCTTAATAACTTATATAACTACCAGTCAAGGTATGCTATACAATACACGGGGAAAATCCAAAAGAGGAATTAACTTTTTTCTATGTACATTTATGTAAAAAACTGCACGCGGAGGCGGTTGACTTTCCAACATAACGAAGCGAATTTTGTACGAATTAAGTACAAAACGGAGTTTGCTACCATAATATTCTTGTGTATTACAGGGATTTATTTTTTTTGTAAAAATAATATTTTCTCCATTTCATAGGGTATGGACTTACACAACTACCTGTAATTAACTTAATTCCTATGAATGTGTCATTGTTCAATGTTTTTCCTTATTTTTTGGTAGTTAAATTATTCTGCTATATACATACCTAATCAGGTGTATATACCGTCCATCCGGAATGTAATAATATTCCAGCACCGAGTATGATGCAATATTATTGGGTTTACATGTGCACAAATTGATATTACCTGAAGAGATATAATATTATAGGTTTCCTATGAAATTGGATATCTTTGCGTTAGCTGAAAGTCAAAAGGAAGCTGTAGAGGCTGTATCTCATGTCTCTGTAGTGTAGTGCCAAAGCTAAGGGTATTGTATGATAATATGATTTGGAAGGTATCGCATTTAGAAGTCAAAGTCCACGGGATCAAAGATTTGACACTCAAGAGCTGGAATATAAATTTGAATAAAATGTGATGCGCATTGTAGCTTCCAAAAAGCTAGAATGTATATACACCACAACGCTATTACTAAAAGATGTATGTAGGAAAACAACACATAAATATAAAAGACGATATGCATTATTATTGACGAGTACGACGATATGATACATGGGGGGACGAAAATCTGAGTGTATATTCTGTATATGTATTATGTGTGAATGTGTATGGGTTTTGAGCTTGGCTTTGGCTTTGGCACGGCCACTTCTGCTGTCCACACGTTAGTTTTGTCTGTGAATAGCACGAGACTGAGACTCAACACTGTGTATGGCATAATAGCATGCTTGCCTCTTAGTATGTTATTTTTGTTGTGTAGGATAATAAATATCTGCGTGAGAGAATGGAGAATATATGATTGGATTGCAATGGATAAGAATATTGCATCGCATTGTGTTGTTTATGTATGTATATCCTTTTCTGCATTGTACAACACAACGTACCTATTCTTCTCATACAATCAGCACTTACACCGCAGATACTTCAGGTTATAGATAATATTCGTAGACAGTGTGGTGTATTTTCGGATACCAGTAATAAACTCGATGTTCGTAGTAATAATGGTATATCCGATAGCCAATACTAAATGTGTAGGACACAATACAATTCTTGTGACTATTACATTGGCTCACATTATATCACTATTATGATATGATGGGAGTTATAACACGTTAAAGTTAAAGGACATATTCTTTGATATGTTTTCATAAAGCACATTTACACTTTGCTACGTGCATTACTCCATACATACGCATAACACACAAGAATATCTGATAATAGTAGTAGACGTAGTGTTCAAATTTATACTACTTGTATGTATTACGACTATCTTTGGTGCGTTTATGTTATGGTCTCAAGCTCAACATTACCATGTGCACGTCTTTCATCTTCTATCCGTGCTATACTGAATACAGACACAACACTAAACCATTGAAAAGATAAACACACATACTCTTATATACGCATACGTAGAGGAGTCTGCTTTGGCTTGTGCATTGTAGTTAAATCTAATACGGGCCCGACGGTTGAGTCTGCTACTACGCTAATGCGTATAGCACACAAGGAGTCGCAACAGATTATACGGAGTAAAGGAATTGTCTGTGCAGTGTGTGTGGAGTATATGGGATTTAGGGTGGGATAAGAGAATTATAATAACATAACTGGGAAGATAAAAGGGGGCTCTAAATGGATGGAACTGGTCCAAATCTGAGGTGGAAAGGGTCCAAAAAAATATCATTTTCTTTCAAACATCAAAACGAAGGAGTGAGTGCAATGCAACCCTATCCATTCAATCCACACACAACTACTATTGTGGTGTGTCGACGTGTACGGAGCGAGTGTTGAGTTGTAGAACCCATCCAACCACTCGCACAGCCACACAGACAGATACACATTCTTTCATTCATCCATTCATTCTCAACATTCTGCTGGAAGGAACATCTGAGATAAATCCAGTTATCCCATACCTACTTTGTGCATTATGCAGTTTTCCAGCATTTGCAAATCCTTTCCACTGTGACATACGCATACGTTGCTTTGCCGCTCCTTCAACTTCAACCACCACCTTTGGTTCTCCTGCACAATCCTAATCAGAACAAGTGCACTATCAGCAAAGCTTGAAGAGTTGTCTCAAAATATATTGACACATATAGTAATACTAAAGATATACTTAAGTATTTACCTACACAAGGTACACTATGTACTTAACTATAATTTATAGTATGTGTTTGTCGTTCGTTGTAGAGTTGTTGAGACTTATTCAGATTGAGTAGTTTTTCCTAAATTGTGATTCGGATATTGCCAGAACGTCTCGTAACTTTAGACGAAAGTGCATAATGTAAACAAGGAAGAGACAAACGAAGTTTCACTAGACATTGATAGCACTTGAGTGTTTTACTGTATAGCATTTAAAGGCAAATCATTATTAGGTCATGCTGTGCATTACGTGTAAATACAGATATACTGCATGTATCGTATCTACTAACTATTAGCAACTATGCACTGCACTGTATGCACACGTAGTTACATCTATATAATAGTGTGCTGTAAGTAGAGTGAGTAATTCTATTCACTTACATTACTACTACACTACTACTACTCTAGTTTGACTGTGTGTAGTAGTGCCTAGCATTGTCTCCGTGCTTGGATTGGACTCGAATTGGAGTAGTGAGATAAAGTGTGAAAGTGCAGAGAAGATCCAATCGAATCCTTTAGTTTGCTCACAGAGTGTTATTGTGAGGCTATAGAGTAATACAATGGCAAAACCATCCTGGTCGTCGTCGTGTACTCCATATAGTACAAGGCAGTTGTGAATCACATTAGAATCACATCACATTCATTGTCCATATATAACTTTTGGATTGAGCAGAGTCTCGCATAAATACATGCCACACTCGTAGTCCTACTTGTTTACCACCATGCATGCATCGCACTATTACTACTACCTAGTGTCACTACACGTATACAACATACTTACGTACAAACTACAATGTCTACAGGCTCAACTCAACTATTAGCAGCATATATTTTAATAGCAGTGTTACACATAACGCATTATACAATATCATCCCAACAGCAATGCAATCCCAGACCTCTATTATATCTGTATCTCTGTCAGTGCATGTTGAGTGTTGTGTTTTGTAGGTGTAGTCTTGGCCGTATGTTCGCTTTCCGTGTTTGTGTACGTACAGACAGTTGTATGTGTATTATAGGCTCTGGTGTTTTGTGTATGTGTGTGTAAGTTTGTGTATATATTATGTGTGTTGAGAAGAGCGTGTATTCCATTGTGTTACATTCGGTTGGTCGGTCGGAGTGAATAGCTAAAACGCTAATGCATGCCAGGATAGAAGTGAAAGCAAAGTGAAGACACTTCTAATCTGGTTTGGTTTCCCACTTCACTCCTCTTTGCATCGACACACACACACTACACACCTAACCTACAGATGAGAGAGACATCCAGTTTCCTTTGAATGTGTGTCTGTTCCGTTCTGCTTCTCAGATTCTCACTGTGCTCTTTGCCTCAGATAGATGCGATAACAAGTAGGAAGGAAAAACGAATCTTTTACTATATCTACGCTGTTATTGTTATTATTGTTGATTTGTGAACTTCTTGTTATAGCCTAAGACTTTTGACTTGACTCAATTTGTGACTGTGCTGCATTGTAAGCTTTGTCTTTACGCAAAAATTTGTGCGACAGAGTTCACTCTGCACAATAAGTGTCTGCCTTTAAGTGTGTTTTCCCATGTTATCACGTACAGTGTGCATATCTAGTGTGCTGTCACAGTGTGTGTAGTAGAAAAGGACCTTGTATAGATTTAGGGCGCATCATACCTTAAGACAGAAGATAGAGTGACGACGTCTCTACGACAGTGTCTTTTCTTTTTATCGGTAAATACTTTAGTAACTCGATATACTAATATCATCTGCATCGGTTTCACCAAGATACTTTATTTATTTATGTAAAATCTTGTTTTAGACAGTGGAGTGCTTCCAGCTAACAATAAGTAGAGAGTCTGCACATTGATAGTGATATTCGTGCCATGAAAAGGCTTTCTCATATGGTTTTATCAAATCCATTCATTCCACTCCGTTTATTTGACTTGACTTGAGATTCGATTTGATTTCGGCTCTTTCTCAATCCATTTTCAACATTTCCTTATTGATAGACATACAATGTTACTTTATTACGGAGGTAATCTAATATGAATACTTTGCGTATACTAACGTGCACTCTTTTCAGCATGTCGTGAGGCTTCATTTCAGACAGTTACAGAGTACGCAGAAAGCATTAAAGGGTAAAAGCTTAAAGAAACCAGCCAAAATACTCTAAATCACTTCAAGATTCAAAACAAAGTATAAGGGGGCTGAAACCAAATTTGATTTTTTTTGAAAGCCCAATAACTAAATCATGGGGATGTACGTCGACATTGTACACCCATAACATAACAAAAGAAAAATCCTGAAACACTTGAGATTCTCAGTATGAGTTAAGTATTACCGGAAAATACATTTATAGCATAAGAACAATTTACTGTGAGAGTCAATAATGCGATTTCAAAGAAAGAGAAATGTAGTAAGCATGGACTCTTCTGAAATGTATTTTGGCAATGAAAGCTCTTCTAATGAGAATTATGAATCTGATGAAGATTTCTTGAAAAATTCAGTTCGTGCAGGTAGCAGCAACATGGAGCTAACATTTCCAGGTGGGTATTATCATTTTTGTTTCCTTGCTAAAAGTAATTATTCCAGTTTCCCTTTGTTAAATTTTAAATTTTCTTTCAACGAACCACGAGGAGTTCATGTGTTTTGTTGGAAAGAATTAGGTTGAACTCGGAGATTATGTATAACCTTAGACCCACACTACACACACAGCTTTGTAGTAATTCGATAATCCTGTCTGGCGTCTGGTTCGACCTGACATGACTTTATTAATCCCTTGACAGCATATTATAAGGTCGATGTATTGCTTATAGCCGGTTTAGTGAGATAAAACTGGAATCCAATTTAAGAAAATTTTCAGGTTGGGGCTAAGGCGTAGTTAATCCATTCCTAAGGAATAATCCTGAGAGGCTTGGTAAAATGTTTCAGTATTCGACTAGACTCCCAAATACCTATTAAAAAAGTTTGTCGTAAATCTTACATATCTTTTTTCTATATGAATGATATGAATCTCATGTACCCTAAAAGTATGTTTTAGATAAATCCAGTATATACATATTTCTAAGAAGGTACATACATCAAGATATTAGTAGGCATATAAAAATTAGAACCTACGAATTGTATTAAGCTATACCTACCACCTAAGTAATACAATAACATTAAATATTATACTGGTTAGGTATGATTATTGGTGTTAGTAAAGTACATACCGAGGTAATATTATTATACATTTTGCACAACATTTTTAATATTATAATATCAGTTTAGAATTGAATTATCTCATGACTAAAGGAAGGAATAGCTAGCATTTGCTACTTTTTTCTGTCAACAGCTACCATCGGGAGACTTAGTATCTGTACGT